>JAWQFJ010002338.1:40000-57160 GCA_034096865.1 Theodoxus fluviatilis
AATTGTATTATATGCATGCAAATAATGTTCCGTCTCAGTTTATAGTTTCTACTATCTGTCAATCCCTGCACGACTGCACTTGTCTACTGAGCATTCTTCTCGTTGAATTTTAAATAAAATGTCCTGGCTCAGTTCTTAGTTAATCATGCAGGCTAAACAGCAGTTGCACCGTGCCATTGCGACTGCTGGAGGTACTTCTTTGTTGCTGGTTTTTTGCAAATGATAACTGCGTCTGGGATGTCACTACTGAATAATCATGTGAGCTGTCATCTTGGTCTTCTCAATTGATGAAGGAATTGTATGATGCAGGAGTTGTGTCCCTTTTCCTATGTTGCCATGACCAGACTAAATTGCTGCTTTAAAACATTTCTTTCTTTCTGTTTTTAAACGTGGGTTTTTTTTTGCCACAAGATGTATGTACTTGAAATATGCTTGATAAGGATGCAGCTTTAATATTTTCTTACATTTTGGAGAAAGTTAATTGAGCAAAGTTGGATTTGTGAACCTTGCTGTAATGAAATCATAATGTGCCGGGGAACATGTTGATCTAGAGAAAAATTAGAAATTAAAAATCAGACAAATTCATGATTTGACAATAGAAGCCACCAACTTTTTTTTGGGGGGGAAAGACATAAAAAAGTACATGAAAATGAATGTAAATCAGTCTATCTGCATATATATGAATTCACAAAGCAAACTTAGAGCTGTTGATGTGCAGATAGTCTCACACCTACTTCAAATTATGTGAACTTCCATAGTAATTCATAGCAGGTGCAAATTTTGTTTTGATTAGATCATATAGTTGCTATAACTAGGTTAATAATAATGAAGGTAAGAAAAAAAGCATATAGATTTTTAGGTGCAACTCTTCACAGAATAGTGTGCATGTATGTAATCATAGCAATGGCAAGGCTGTTTGGTGCTGGATGATGCAGTGGTTTCCTGTTGTTCCAGGTGTACCTACAGCAGGCCTATGGGTGGAGGAACGTCTTCCTGGCTCCGTCCCTGCTTGTGGTAAGACCTATGGACTGGCTGTCATGAACAGTCACTTCTGAGGCAGGATTTGCAGATGCAATCAGAAAGCGACATTCATGAGACCAGAGGTGCGTTTCATTTACAAAGGTGAAAACGCTGTTCGGAAATGAAGAGTCACTGCCCAGAGCTTTTCTCCAAGGTGAACATGCCACCCAGGTATGCACTTGCCTAGAGTGCTTATCTCTGAACATATGTGACCAGCCACGACAAAACCAGTGCTAAGTCCATTTTTGGACAAAATGGGGTTTTAATACTTTTGAATTCTGCATTCATTTCTGTTTGTATTGATATAAGAATGAACAATGTGAGTTAATTAGAATAGGAGTTACAGGCATTTCAAGTTGGGTACTGAAGCAGCGGTCATTTTGAAAAAACGGTCTCAGAAGATTTACTCTCTTCAGACATTAAACACCTTAGCAACGGTATTTCAAACTCCGTTTCCAAAAATAGCTGACCTTATTTTTTCTTCGACATCCATAGAGCGGGAACGCCGAGAGAGCGGCCTTTCTAACGGTATATAACATGAAGGGGTTCTGCAAGGGTTTAGGTGTGTTTATTACGGCTAAAATGAGGTAATTAACACTAATTACAGGGAGCTTTTGGAACAATACATAACACAAAAGTCTTTATTTTACCATCAAAATATAATTCTTCAAAATGTTTCCTTTACTGGCATGATAGTTTGAACCATGTAGAATCTATTTTCATCAAAAAGTGAAAATCACCCAGAGTGACCCTCCCTGCCTTTTTTCAGTCGTAGCGCAAAATAGTGCCGCGCGACTTAGCACTGGTTTTGTCGTGGCTGGTCACATATATATTTTTTTACACCTTTCAAAAGGAAATTCCCATCTGGTCCCACAAGTGATGCTTGTGGATTGCTTCTGTGAAACCTGCCTGTGTAAAGGGGGTAATTAGAGGAAGAGCTGATGTAATAGGTGCATCCCTTCGAAAACGAAAGACCTTGCTCTTTCCAGTTAGTGCTTTAATGAAGATGTTAAAGTCACCAATTAAAAAAGTAGGCATCCAATAGTATGAAACAATTGAAAGAACTTTGAAGGAGAAGAATGGCAAATTTGTCGTAATTCAAATCTGAACTCTTTGAGAGGCGAGTACTAAACACAAGCACTACTGATAAGACTTTTCGTGTTCTTGGTGGCTGGAGTTATTTCTCTTGCTGACAAAATAGACAATGGCTTTTAACAGCATTTATCAATTTCTTGCAAAGTTCAGGATTTGGAAGGATTGAGTGTCCTCCAGCAGATTTCTCCCTGCAGTAGGGAACATTGCAACTGCCTGGTATGCTGTTGTGACATCACTTAATCAGCTAGAGATGTGAATGAGTGTGCAGAGACAGTGCATGTTATTGTGTTACCAGAAAATGCATTGAATGTTCAGTAAGGGAGGAACTTTCTATGTTCCCTGAGTGTTACATTTTGTAAAGGCCTGTTTCATTCCTTTAGGTGTTAGACATATGATGGTAATGTTGTAGTAGCAGAAATCATAGTAGTTGTAGTAGTAGTGGTAGTAGTAGTGGTAGTAGTAGCAGTAATAGTAGTAGTAGTAGTAGTAGTAGTAGTAGTAGTAGTAGTAGTAGTAGTAGTAGTAAATATAGTAGTAACAGCAGAGGAAGTAGTGGTTGTTGAAATCATAGTAGTAGTAGCAGTAGTAGCAGCGGCACCAATGGTAGCAGTTGTAAAAGTAGTCAAATGATGGTAGTGATGATGATGATGATGATGATGATGATGATGATGATGATGATGATGATGATGATGATGATGGTTGCATGAAAGAACAGAATTTTATTTCCATTTTGCAGAACGAGGTATACCAAATATTTCTAAATAGTCTTTATGTGTATGCCACTTTCACATGTCAGCAATTTTTAAACTATTTCTTTTCTTGTTTTTCAGGGTGGCTTGGGCATTTTAGTGCTGATGTTTTACCATGAAAACAGGGGTATCAATACATCACAGGCATCAGGTGAGTTTCTACAAATGCTAAACACTCAAATGAAAAGTTTGAGCTTTTAAATTCAACAACCTCAGATTGCTCTGCATCACAGGATGTGATACTTGTATGCTCACAGAGGGACTGCTGCTATTGCCTGTGTCGGTACGTCAGGTAGTGGATGTCTCTCAAGATTACTTAGCTCAGTCACAACTCAGTTTATGACATACATTTTGTGACATATGCACATATGTATGTGAATGTTTGTGTGTGTGTGTGTGAGTGTGTGTGTGTGTGTGTGTGTGTGTGTGTGTGTGTGTGTGTGTGTGTGCATGCATGCATGCATATACATGTATGTGTCTGTAAACAAGCGTTTTTACTTTAAGTGTGGAAATGTAGACAATGCAGATTTATGTGCGCGTACTATTGCTGAGTTAATAATCTTATGTTAAGACTATACAATCAAACTCTCCTAATACAAAATCTGTGGTAAGTTATTAAATGCATGTATCAAAATGTTGCTTCATATATGGGGAAAAAACTTGTCTTTTCCATGCCTTTCATAGTACTTCATTCTTTTCCTCTTCTTTTTTTTGTATCTTCACAGAAAAGGAGAAAGGAACATCTGCTTCAAAGACCGATGAGAAAATACATGTACCATTGATGCAGTTGTTCCAAATACCGTATGTTGGAGTATATCATACTAAATCCATACTTTTGTCATTACATCTGAATTCTAATAATGTGAAAAGTTTGTCTTAATGCTATGTCATTATGAGTAGATGTGGCCAATGAGTTCCTTGGATTTAGAAGTTGATGTGTAAATTTGACTTAAACTTAAAGTATTATCACTGATTATAGTGTACCAGATTTGATCTAAGGTTTTTCTGTCTCTCCAGTACACTGCAGTTTACTGAAGTTTTTCTACAGCTTAGCAGATCTAAATGAAACCTTTTCATGGTATGCTGTACTGGCTGACATTTTTCTATAGTTTACTAGACTTAAATGAAACTTTTTTACAGTCTACCGCATGACTGAAGTTTTTCCACAGTGTGCCAGATGTAAATCAAGTATTTCTACAGTTTGCCAGATTTAAATGAAGTCTTTTCACACTTTGTCAGACTTGACTGAAGTGTTTCCAGTTTGTCAGACTTGACTGAAATGTTTTCAGTATGTCAGACTTGACAGAAGTGTTTTCAATTGTCAGACTTGACTGAGATGTTTCCAGTTTGTCAGACTTGACTAAAATGTTTCCAGTTTGTCCGACTTGACTGAAATGCTTCCAGTTTGTCAGACTTGACTGAAGTGTTTCCAGTTTGTCAGACTTGACTGAAGTGTTTCCAGTTTGTCAGACTTGACTGAAGTGTTTCCAGTTTGTCAGACTTGACTAAAATGTTTCCAGTCTGTCAGACTTGACTGAAGTGTTTCCAGTTTGTCAGACCTGACTAAAATGTTTCCAGTTTGTCAGACTTGACTGAAATGTTTTCATTTGTCAGACTTGACTGAAGTGTTTTCAATTGTCAGACTTGACTGAAGTGTTTCCAATTATCAGACTTGACTGAGATGTTTCAGTTTGTCAGACTTGACTAAAATGTTTCTAGTTTGTCCGACTTGACTGAAATGTTTCCAGTTTGTCAGACTTGACTGAAGTGTTTTCAATTGTCAGACTTGACTGAGATGTTTCAGTTTGTCAGACTTGACTAAAATGTTTCCAGTTTGTCAGACTTGACTGAAATGTTTCCAGTTTGTCTGTGGCCGAGTGGTTAGCGCGCTGGACCTACAGTTGCTTGCGGCCAGTGGGTACAGCGTTCAAAGCTGAGCGGTTCCCAGAGTTGCATCCTTGAGCAAGATGCTTAACTCGCATTGCTTCTCCCCACTCAGGAGTAAAACCGGGTACCTGTGAGGGCAATGTTGGCAAAACATAGTGCGATTAACCCTTGTATGCTGCCAAGCACCAGCATCTGGTTGGAATACTCCCCAGGGAGCGGAGTTGGTGCTGGTACCTGACTGTATGCGTCTTAAATGTCTGTCCCTATGTTTGTAGTGAGGGACCAGTGAGGATTGATCAAGATGCCCAGTGATCAGGGGGTAAAGTGTAAAGCGGTTTGAGACCCAGACAAAGGGTGTAAGTCGCTATATGAAATCACACCTTTACCTCTTTTTTTTAAGACTTGACTGAAGTGTTTCCAGTTTGTCAGACTTGACTGAAATGTTTTGAATAGTTAGACTTGACTGAAATGTTTTCAATTGTCAGACTTGACTAAAATGTTTTCAATTGGCAGACTTGACTGAAATGCTTCCTCAGTGTGCCAGACTTAAATCAAGTATTTCTACAGTTTATCAGACTTGACCAACATCTTTTCACAGTTTGCCAGACTTGACTAAAATGCTTCCCAAGTTTGCCAGACTTGACCAAAGTATTTTCAGAGAGAACCAGACTTGACTAAAATGTTTCCACAGTTTGCCAGACTTGACCAAAGTATTTTCAGAGAGAACCAGACTTGACCAAAGTATTGTCAGATAGAACCAGGCTTGACTGAAGATGGAGACTGGCATGCAAGCCCTCAGTCCTCTATGTCTTGCAGCATGGTATTGGAGGTGGCGGTGGCTGTGTTCTGCCTGAAGGTGGTGCGCTACGCCATGTACATGTGGCTCCCCATGTTCCTCCTGGAGAAGGTAGGTGTAGTGCACTTTAGCATCATGACCCTGGCACTCAGTCCCACCTCTAGGATCACATACACAGCACCAACACATTGGATGATCTTGTAGATTTGTCCAGCAGATTTGTCTTGCAGTCCTGTAGGAGTCCCTTGCATGGTATGCTCCATGGTCCAGGCACTGCGCAACATCAGTGTGAAGCCCTTGGAGGCACAGGACACCATTCAGAAGTTGCTGAACACTGCTGAGGCAGCATGCTTTGGGAATGGTGGACAAGACACAGGCTGTCTGAGCTCTCATGAGGAAGAGGATCCCGTCTCCATAAGACACCGACCAGTGGCACATCTTACTTTCTGGGGCTGCCTGGGACGGAGCTAATGGAGTAAGGCTCTGAAAGCTCCATGACTCGGTTGCCATTCCCTCCTGTTGCCGCTTTTGCTTCCGCTTTGACTTTCACTTTGGTCAAGAGTGGTTGTGGGGCAAGAATGATAAAAAGGCCTGCGTTTGCCTGTGTTGACCTGCTGTTCACCTGTGTTGACCTGCTGTTCACCTTTTGATGGATGTAACCTGATGAATAGACAGTCATGTCTCCAGATGACTAGTTTTGTGTAAATAAATCTCATTTCATTTCTGAGCATTGCATTCAAGTCTTGGGAGAGAATGATGCGAGGACTCCGTGATTTTTTTTTGCATGAGATGGAATGATGAACTGTTCCTAGAAGGAATTGCCTCTGTTCTGACAAAACAGAACTGACAGAGGAAAGGCTACATGAAACCAGGGATATCTTCTCCTCCAAGCAAACCTTGGGATCATATTTGTTTTTTCTTCAGGAATCTGATAATGTATCTTTAACTTATGTCTTAGTTCTGCTATGCCTTGAGGGATGTGATGATTACAAGTAAATATAAGTAAATGAAATCACCACATCAAGGTGATGAAAGTTACATCTAATCTGAACTGCATTTGCTGACAAAAAGTGTGTTCACTGGGGCTCACTGTTGATGTTGCTGTCTCTGTGTTGCAGCTGGGATACTCGCAGGTGATGGCTGGCTGCTTCTCCACCACGTTTGAGATTGGAGGAGTCATAGGCAGTGCTCTCATTGGGCTGGTGCTTGACAGGTAGGCTGGTGCTGGACAGGTAGGCTGGAGCTGGACAGGTAGGCTGGTGCTGGACAGGCAGGCTGGTGCTGGACAGGTAGGCTGGAGCTGGACAGGTAGGCTGGTGCTGGACAGGTAAGCTGGTGCTGGACAGGTAGGCTGGAGCTGGACAGGTAGGCTGGTACTGGACAGGTAGTTTGGGACTGGACAGGTAGGCTGGTGCTGGACAGGCAGGCTGGTGCTGGACAGGCAGGCTGGAGCTGGACAGGTAGGCTGGAACTGGACAGGTAGGCTGGTACTGGACAGGTAGGCTGGTGCTGGACAGGCAGGCTGGTGGTGGACAGGCAGGCTGGTGCTGGACAGGTAGGCTGGAGCTGGACAGGTAGGCTGGTGCTTGACAGGTAGGCTGGTGCTGGACAGGTAGGCTGGTGCTGGACAGGTAGGCTGGTGCTGGACAGGTAGGCTGGTACTGGGCAGATAGGCTTGGACTAGACAGGTAGTTTGGGACTGGACAGGTAAGCTGGTGCTGGACAGGTAAGCTGGTGCTGGACAGGTAAGCTGGTGCTGGACAGGTAGGCTGGTACTGGACAGGTAGGCTTGGACTAGACAGGTAGTTTGGGACTGGACAGGTAGGCTTGGACTGGACAGGTAGTTTGGGACTGGACAGGTAGGCTTGGACTAAACAGGTAGTTTGGGACTGGACAGGTAGGCTGGTGCTGGACAGGTAGGCTGGTACTGGACAGGTAGGCTTGGACTAGACAGGTAGTTTGAGACTGGACAGGTAGGCTTGGACTGGACAGGTAGTTTGGGACTGGACAGGCAGGCTGGTGCTGGACAGGTAGGCTGGTGCTGGACAGGTAGGCTGGTGCTGGACAGGTAGGCTGGTGCTGGACAGGTAGGCTGGTACTGGACAGGCATGCTGGTGCTGGACAGGCAGGCTGGTGCTGGACAGGCAGGCTGGTGCTGGACAGGCATGCTGGTGCTGGACAGGTAGGCTGGTGCTGGACAGGTAGGCTGGTGCTGGACAAGTAGGCTGGTGCTGGACAGGTAGGCTGGTGCTGGACAGGCAGGCTGGTGCTGGACAGGCAGGCTGGTGCTGGACAGGTAGGCTGGTGCTGGACAGGTAGGCTGGTACTGGACAGGCATGCTGGTGCTGGACAGGTAGGCTGGTGCTGGACAGGCATGCTGGTGCTGGACAGGTAGGCTGGTGCTGGACAGGTAGGCTGGTGCTGGACAGGTAGGCTGGTGCTGGACAGGTAGGCTGGTGCTGGACAGGTAGGCTGGTGCTGGACAGGCAGGCTGGTGCTAGGCTGGTGCTGGACAGGCAGGCTGGTGCTGGACAGGTAGGCTGGTGCTGGACAGGTAGGCTGGTGCTGGACAGGCAGGCTGGTGCTGGACAGGCAGGCTGGTGCTGGACAGGCAGGCTGGTGCTGGACAGGTAGGCTGGTGCTGGACAGGTAGGCAGGGACTATGTAGCAACTGATGTTCTTGTGCTGCTTGTCCTTGTTCAGGATTTGCCCTGATGGAATTTCAACAGCCACAGATGCTTTCACTGGCTTTGCATGTAGTTATTATTTCCAAACCTTGAACTTGTCAGCGACAGATGTTCTTACACTGTTTCAGTCTGTGTGAAGGCATTACTATCACCTTGGGAGTCACCATGTTTTATGTTTTCACACTAACTTTGCCAGTGTTGAGACAGTTTCTGCACCTGAAACTTGGCAGCAGCTTGAGAACTGAGACTGCCTCAATGTGCATATATTTGTACTCATGCGATGTCATCAGTAAATGTTCTCAACTCTTTTTTCCGTGTTAAGGTATGTCTACCACTGAACACCCCAGCTTTATAGAAAATGTTTTTCACATTGTCTTTTTGTACCTCCCATGTTTTCACTGCTGAATCTAGTCAGCAGCAGGTGCACTTGTGGTATCTCAGTAAGTATGTGTGCATTTTTACCAATGGAATTTGTAGAGGTAAATGTTCTCACACTCTTTACATTTCCATCCATGTCCAGGTTTTTCCAAGGCCGGGACCTGGTGGGCACAGGGCTGGCCATGCTGCTGTCCACTCTGGCACTTGTGCTGTTCCTGCTGACCAGCAGCTGGGGCTATGCAGCCAACGCTCTGTGTCTTGGTCTGGCTGGAGCCTTCAATGCTGGGCCGGATGTTTTGCTGGGTCAGTTAATGTTAATACAGTGTTCTACTCAATTAGGAAGAGATAAGGCATGAAAGTCAGTCATTTTTATATTTTATGTTTATTAGTCATTTTTCTGCACTTTGGTGATCATTAATGAGATTGTATCAGTCATTTGGGCAGAGGATAAGAAATACCATGGAAATATAATGCAGTAAGGCTGGGGGTGGGGGGATGGTGTGTGTATGTGTGTGTGTGTGTGTGTGTGAGAGAGAGAGAGAGAGAGAGAGAGAGAGAGAGAGAGAGAGAGAGAGAGAGAGAGGAGGGAGGGAGGGAGGGAGGGAGGGAGGGAGAGAGAGAGAGAGAGAGAGAGAGAGAGAGAGAGAGAGAGAGAGAGAGAGAGAAATGAGGGAGGGAGGGAGGGAGGGAGGGAGGGAGGGAGAGAGAGAGAGAGAGAGAGAGAGAGAGAGAGAGATAGAGAGAGAGATAGAGAGAGAGAGATAGAGAGAGAGATAGAGAGAGAGAGAGATGAGGGAGGGAGGGAGGGAGGGAGGGAGAGAGAATGAAGTTTGAAGTTTACTCAATAGGCCGACAGCCCATTTAAAGTAGATCAACAAACTGGAAAACAATGTAGCAAATGTGGAAATCTCCACTTTCTCACGTTGTCATAGGTGAAAGGTGAGAGGGGGGGGGGGGGGGGGGGGAAGAGACAGACAGACATACAGAGGCAGACACACACACACACACACACACACACACACACACACACACACACACACACACACACACACACTCACACACACACAGAGAGAGACACACACACAGAGACAGAGAGAAATCTAGAACCCAGGAGGGATCACAAGCCCCCTTTGGCAGTGGCATAGCTATTAGCTTTCTCCCTATCTCCCTTTCATGCCCATAACCAAAAGTCATATAATGCTTGAAATGAATTTTTGTATGTTCTCAATTAAAGTAGTAGCCTTTTATCACATTGCCTTTGTGAAAGCTAAGTGTACCCCTTTTCCATCTTTGCACATCACTCCAAACTGAGATCGTTAAATTTGCAATTAAATCTCTTGCTATTAACCATCAAAATAATGTCATTCCAAAAATGTTTTTCAAACCTTTTTTCTCTCTCAAGTGAAATTATGCAGAAGCGTATGGAAACTAATCACAGGTTTTAGGAAGTGAGTTTGTTGTGGGTGACTACCATTTTTCTGTGAATAAATATTATGGTAATTTTATTACTGAAACATCTTTCCAGCAATAGAACCACACTGTCTGCATTGCTGTTGCAGGGGGTTCCATCCCCATGAGTCTGGGAGAGAGAGGCAACCGAAGGGCGGGGGCTGCCACAGTGGGTCTTGTCAATGGTGAGTCTTCTCCTCCTATTGGAGAGCTGTCGGTGAAGGATGCAGACACATTTGTGTAGCTTCCTCAGAGCCTCCTTGTGGCCAGATTTTTGTCTCACACAGTTCCTGTACTTTGCGAACCCCATGTCTTTGGACCCTCAGTTCCTTCAAGTGGCAAGTGACATCATGGACTGGTAGTGTGTGACATGTGGTCAGGTTACAGTGGCAAGTGGCAACATGGACAGGTAGTGTGTGACATGTGGTCAGGTTACAGTGGCAAGTGGCAACATGGACAGGTAGTGTGTGACATGTGGTCAGGTTACAGCGGCAAGTGACAACATGGACGTAGTGTGTGACATGTGGTCAGGTTACAGTGGTAAGTGACAACATGGACAGGTAGTGTGTGACATGTGGTCAGGTTACAGCGGCAAGTGACAACATGGACAGGTAGTGTGTGACATGTGGTCAGGTTACAGTGGCAAGTGACAACATGGACAGGTAGTGTGTGACATGTGGTCAGGTTACAGTGGCAAGTGACAACATGGACTGGTAGTGCGTGACATGTGGTCAGGTTACAGTGACAAGTGACAACATGGACTGGTAGTGTGTGACATGTGGTCAGGTTACAGTGGCAAGTGACAACATGGACTGGTAGTGTGTGACATGTGGTCAGGTTACAGTGGCAAGTGACAACATGGACTGGTAGTGTGTGACATGTGGTCAGCTTACAGCACTTCCTCTCTCCCTGGGGAGCATTTAAAATTAGTTTTAGCTGCCACCTTTTTTTCTTATTGCACATGTGGTTCTGTCCCTGGGATGGGAAACACCTGGCCATGGTTCTGTCCCTGGGATGGGAAAAATCTGGCCATGGTTCTGTCCCTGGGATGGGAAAAACCTGGCCATGGTTCTGTCCCTGGGATGGGAAAAACCTGGCCATGGTTCTGTCCCTGGGATGGGAAAACCTGGCCATGGTTCTGTCCCTGGGATGGGAAAAACCTGGCCATGGTTCTGTCCCTGGGATGGGAAAAACCTGGCCATGGTTCTGTCCCTGGGATGGGAAAAACCTGGCCATGGTTCTGTCCCTGGGATGGGAAAAACCTGGAGGCGAGCATGCTTTGGGTCTAGAAAATATGCAAGGCACAGTTCTGCGGTTCTATCCCTGGGACAGGAAATTTTATTGCTTATTTCAAGGTTTATTGTACAGTGATGTGTCTCAGCTGCCCTCACCAGTGCTCATTATTGTCTTCCTTGTTGGGGAGGAGCGGTGAGTTTATCCTCTAGCCAACAACAGACAACTCTAGGATCCAGACATCTTGGAACACAACATCCCATGACCACAAACAGTTGGTACACAAGGGCTTGACCTAGAGAACATGTGAAGAGATCCCCCAGTGACATTATCCACTCATGTTTTCCCTTGAGTCTTTGAGGTCATTATTCATACATTACTATGAGTATGAGATCCAGTTTTTAACATATGTTGACAGGATCATTTTTATAGGAAAAATGCACAGTTTTTTCAGAAGCAAACCAGCACTGAAAATGTGTTCTTTGAAATACCTTTAAATTAATTTTTGGGAGCAAAAAGAGAAACTTGGTGTTAGCAGCAGGTTTGTGAGCTCGCTTTAGGCAATGAGTAAGAGACCAGAGATCACCTGACTTTCATATTGCGACATAGTACGTTCATTGTGTGATGTAGTATGTTCAAGTGGGAAGTAGCACATTCAAACTGGGATATAGTGTGGAAGCATCTTGGCATCAACTAATCAAAAAGTGTTTATTACACAACTTATTTTGCATTAGTATTTTCAAGTATGATGTTATGTTTGTGAGAATATCCTTGAATAACGTTTCAAAAACATCCCTAACTTGGCACATCTCCTGTAAGGAACTTTTAGCCCTTACCCTGGCATGTGCTGCAAAGTCATGACTGGGCCATGCCTGCTAGTCACAGCATGTGCTGCAAGGTTGTGACTGGGCCAAGCCTGCTAGTCAAGGCATGTGCTGCAAAGTCATGACTGGGCCATGCCTGCTAGTCAAGGCATGTGCTGTAAGGTCATGACTGGGCCAAGCCTGCTAGTCAAGGCATGTGCTGCAAGGTTGTAACTGGGCCAAGCCTGCTAGTCACGGCATGTGCTGCAAGGTTGTGACTGGGCCAAGCCTGCTAGTCACGGCATGTGCTGCAAGGTTGTGACTGGGCCAAGTCTGCTAGTCAAGGCATGTGCTGCAAAGTCATGACTGGGCCATGCCTGCTAGTCACGGCATGTGCTGCAAGGTTGTGACTGGGCCAAGCCTGCTAGTCACGGCATGTGCTGCAAGGTTGTGACTGGGCCAAGCCTGCTAGTCACGGCATGTGCTGCAAGGTTGTGACTGGGCCAGGCCTGCTAGTAACGGCATGTGCTGCAAGGTTGTGACTGGGCCAAGCCTGCTAGTCAAGGTATGTGCTGCAAGGTTGTGACTGGGCCAAGCCTGCTAGTCACGGCATGTGCTGCAAGGTTGTGACTGGGCCAGGCCTGCTAGTAACGGCATGTGCTGCAAGGTTGTGACTGGGCCAAGCCTGCTAGTCACGGCATGTGCTGCAAGGTTGTGACTGGGCCATGCCTGCTAGTCACGGCATGTGCTGCAAGGTTGTGACTGGGCCAAGCCTGCTAGTCAAGGCATGTGCTGCAAGGTTGTGGCTGGGCCAGGCCTGCTAGTCAAGGCATGTGCTGCAAGGTTGTGGCTGGGCCAGGCCTGCTAGTCGAGGCATGTGCTGCAAGGTTGTGACTGGGCCAAGCCTGCTAGTCAAGGCATGTGCTGCAAGGTTGTGACTGGGCCAAGCCTGCTAGTCAAGGCATGTGCTGCAAGGTTGTGACTGGGCCAAGCCTGCTAGTCACGGCATGTGCTGCAAGGTTGTGACTGGGCCAAGCCTGCTAGTCAAGGCATGTGCTGCAAGGTTGTGGCTGGGCCAGGCCTGATAGTCACGGCATGTGCTGCAAGGTTGTGACTGGGCCAAGCCTGCTAGTCAAGGCATGTGCTGCAATGTTGTGGCTGGGCCAAGCCTGCTAGTCAAGGCATGTGCTGCAAGGTTGTGGCTGGGCCAGGCCTGCTAGTCAAGGCATGTGCTGCAAGGTTGTGGCTGGGCCAGGCCTGCTAGTCACGGCATGTGCTGCAAGTGATGAGGGGGGAAGGTCGTGAAATGTGCTTTCCAGAAACTAAAAAAAATGTCATCAGTTACATTTTCTTAAAACAATGACATTGTGTAATTGTGAGTATGGTCAATTGCAGAGACTTCAGTGTCTTCAGAATTATGCAGCTAGGGTAGTGAAACGACTGGAGAAGTGGGCGCGCATAACCCCTGTGCTCAGTGACCTTCATTGGCTTCCAGTTTGCCAACGGGTGGAATTTAAGACCCTTTCCATCGTGTTTAAGTGTGAAACTGTTGCAGCCCCAATCTACCTCAGAGAACTCCCTAGACCTCACAACCCCACAACCCCACAAGAAGTCTCCGTTCCTCAAACAAAAGACTCTTGACTGTCCCACAAACAAGGTTACGGAGCTTCGGTGACCGCTCCTTCAGTGTTGTTGGACCAAGACTCTGGAACCAATTTCCTGAGGGTCCGAGGGCTAGTCCATCCTTGGCCGCCTTTAAAACTGGCCTCAAAACTTCTTTTTTTCGTCTTGTCGTGCCATGAGCATGTTTATCGTGATAATGGCTCAGTAAAAAAATGAAAATACATACATACATCCATACATACTTCAGGTATAGGTTTTGCTATACTTTGTTGGATAGTTAGGAGAGCATGTGCTGCAGAAAAGGGTAGGTGTCTCATCTTTGAAATGGAGGGGTTTCTTCATAGCTCAGACAGACTACAAGTCCCAATCATGACACCAGGGTAAGAGTCAAGTTAGTGAGGCAGCCTTGTCACCACATTTTATGGGAAATAAAAATCCTCTGATTAAAAGGAGAACCATGAGACCATCATAAGATCAGTTCATCATCTTACTGGTTGACTCCTACTAGCTTGTTTTAGATTGAGAGCATTTCTATGAATATCACTCGCTGATGAAATACTTTGATGAGAATCATTATGCTGATTGTTTACAACTGGAGCTGTTTTGATGCGTCCCAATGGAGCTGTTTTATCTTTCCAGGTTTGGGCAGTGTAGGCACCTTTTTGGAGGGGCCTGTGATTGGCTTTGTGTCTCTGCATTATGGGTGGTATGGCATGTTCTACCTCATCACAAGCATCTCTACTGCGGGCACCATAGCGGTCTTCAGAGCAGTCCAGATCAACAAGAGAGTCCCTGCGGAGATGGCGTCACTCTCAGTGTGACAGGAGCTTTCTTGATTTGTGCCATGCTGACTACACAAGGAATTCCAGTTTGATTCACATCACTGTTGCAGTTGCTGAGTTGACTTGTGCTCTTTTTTAATTCAAACATAAAAGTTATTGCAAATTTAATGACCTGTTATTTGGAACAAAAGTTTCAAGCAGATGATTCACCTTCCAAATTCTTTTACATTGACATTCAAAGTTCATGCATGTGTCCCTGAGAGATCGTGTCTTACTCATACTGGTGTGCAAAGTGCACAGATTGTCAAGTTCAATAGGGTTTGAAACATGTAGACTTCAGTTCAGGAGAGTAAGTGTGACTGTGAGAGAATCTGTGATCTGTCCATATTTTTTTTATGATAACCGGATGCTCTATATCACATGATGTGGGATCTTTGAAATAACTTGCAGGTTGACAACTTGCAATGTGATTCTTTAATATACATTCCTATCTGTAACAGCAGTATACTCTATGAAATGATGATGGACACGTGTTGCCCCATGCTGTTGTTGTGCTTTTATAAAAAATACACAGTACATATAGATCCTTGAAACAGAGCACTTTGACAGGCTCCCCCACATTCTGAACACAGAGATACTATCTCTGACACAGGTTGGTCTCGTGACTTTGGCTCCACATTCCAATGGTTTTACCAATCACAATTCAACATGATCAAAAGACCATCGAGAGTAAAAAGAGACGATTCTATGTCACTCCAATTATTTATCCCAATAGATAAACACAAATTTGGTGTTCTAATAAAACTAATCTATGAGACTTTCAGGAAATCATTTGAGAACTACTTTTAGCGCGAACGTCGTCTATAAGGTTGCAAACTGCCGTGAGCATGTGCGATTGTGTATACACGTCTATGCACAATCTTTGGAACTAGTATAAACGCAGCGAAAAGGATTCCTGTGACTCCAGGCTGGTGGCATGAATCTATGGTTATACTCTCGTCAGTAACTGCTTTATGGTCGGAACAGGTGGTCTAACTGCCTTCACACTGTTTGACAAGCTGCTGGAGTCAACACTTCGATCATTCGTGTATCAACTGATGAAGTCGGTAAGTGATTTAACCTACATTCCGTTGCTATAAGGCTAATTGTCATGAATATAAAGAGAGATCCCAGATTTTTAAAGCCTGTGTGTCCATCCATCTGTCCAGTATCTGTCTTTGTTTGATCAAACTGCTGAGCAGACTGTTTGGAGTTGAGTAGACTGATCAATTTATAAATCTGTGCAGTTTTTATATCATATTAGATGATGCATAATTAGATCAGTGATGCAGAGGAACTTTTAATCCTCAGTTGTGGGATGGATGAAAGAAGGATTGAGTTTTAATGACACATTCAAAGGCCTGTACTATTTGTAATGTTAACTAATGATATAAAAGGTTTATGTTATGTCATGGAGTAGATTATCTGTCCTCTTGCCTTGCAATCAAAGGATGAATTTAGCATGTAATCTCTCTGGTCTATTTCTTCATTTATACTTTTGCAGTTGATCGAGGGAGCCACCAGAGAAATGCCAACCTCTGCTGCAGACCAATCTTCCTCCTCTTCATCTACATGTGAGTACATGTATAGTCTGAAGAGACATTATCCCTCCAGGTTTACTGGAGGTCCTACAGACTTTGTCTGTGTGTGTGTGTGTCTGTCTGTCCCGTCTCCACGGCTTATATCTCAAAAACTACTGGACGGATTTCCTTGAGATTTTGCACACTAACTGGAAGTTAGGTCCGATTGAATGTATCAAATTTTCAGAATCGAGGCTTGAAGAGAAAGTGGTTTTCTAAGGTCGTATTCTCGAAATTACCGGTCGAAAAATTTTTGAAATGACATTTGACGGCAAAGCCAAATTTGACGTCATTAATAGCATGACGTCATTTGCATGTACGATCTGAAATTCAGTCCCACTTAGAAGCTTTCTGTCTCAACATTTCAATTGACGTAACAGCAGAAATTATGGGTATCTTTTTAGATTGACGTCATTTGCGAGTAGAGTTTCGGGGAACCCATGCGAGAATGAATAATTTCCAGAACGTTGGTGAAGAAGACAGAAGGATTTTTTACGATGCGGGTCGTTTCATTTCGAAAATGTAACCCTTGAACAGCATTAATTTATCAAATCTGGGTACTAGTATTGACCGCAATACCCCGCAATACCCACAAATATACCGCAATACCACCAAATATGCAACTCGTACTTGCGTCAAATCGCCGTAGTTTGATGTTTACTTAGCCCGCTGAACGCTGCCAAGACTAATCTAATGCGATCGCCGTAGTTTGACTGTTTCCGAGAGTTACGTCCCTTCGTGATGCGGTTGCTTCTGTGTATCGGTCCGAAAGTTTAGTTGAATTTGTATGGTTTTTGGCGACCCATGTGTCTCAAAATTGAGTAGAAGTATTTTGAGCGTATTAGGATATCGAAACATCGCATCAGTTTCAATGTTGTTTTCTGGCCAAACATAGTATACTATGATCATTGAATGACCACCTATCAGATCTAAACTCGTTGTCTTCATTTGCCTGTCGGATAAGTCTTGGCAGTTTAAACACTAGAGCAGTCATCAGTTTATTGTCAATTTGAGAGACTCACTGGCTCATATAATAGGT
>JAWQFJ010002338.1:57170-98643 GCA_034096865.1 Theodoxus fluviatilis
TTGCATCGTAAAAAATCATTCTTTCTCCTTCTCCAATGTTCTCGAAATTATTCCTCCTGGCATAGATTCTATATAGGATCCATCCTCCTAAAAAATCTACTCGCAAATGACGTCACATTATACGACGTCAAATGATCACGTCACAAATTTTGCAAAATGGAGTCTGTTGAATCGTTTTCAATGAAACACCAAAATGTAAAAAAGTCACTTTCTTTTCAAACCTCGATTCTGAAAATTTGATAATATTGAATGGGACCTAACTTCCAGTCAGTGTGCAAAATCTCAAGGAAATCCGTCCAGTAGTTTTTGAGATATAGGCCGTGGAGACGGGACAGACACACAGACACACACACACACAGACAGATAAAGTCTGTAGGACCTCCAGTAAACCTGGAGGGATAAAATTTCATTAGTATAGCTTTCATATTTGCTGAGTTATGAATTATTTTCTATTAATCCGTTTTTGTACGCCATGTCCCCCCTTAAACGTTGGATTTTTCTCGGAGACTATTAAGTCTATCAACACCAAATGTGGCATGATGGTGTATGATGACAAGGCCTCAAAAAACATTCATAGTGACTTGACCTTGCTTCAAGGTCAAGGTCACAGGAGCCATAAATGTGGTCTCAAAAACAGTCATTTTTCCCATTTTCCCAATTTTCTCCCACGTTATTGAGAATGGCGACCTTAGCTACAAGTGGTATATAGGTCAAAGCAAGCCCTATCTTTTGATACCAGTTTGGTTGACCTTGCTTCAAGGTCAAGGTCACAGGAGCTCTTCAAAGTGGGATTGTATACATATTTTGAAGTGACCTTGACCCTGAACTATAGAAGATAACTGTTTCAAACTTAATAATTATGTGGGGCACATGTTATACTTTCATCATGAGACACATTTGTTCACATATCATCAAGGTCAAGGTCACTTTGACCCTTATGAAATGTGACCAAAATGGGGTAGTGAACCACTAAAAGTGACTATATCTCATGGTAGAAAGTGCCAATAAGCACCATTGTGCTTCCTATGTCTTGAATTAACAGCTTTGTGTTGCATGACCTTGGATGACCTTGACCTTGGGTCAAGGTCACATGTATTTTGGTAGGAAAAATGTGTAAAGCATTTCTTTGTGTATGATGTCATTGGTAGGTTTAGTTGTTTGACCTTGACCTTGAAGGTCAAGGTCATATAAAGGTCAAGGTCAAGCATGTGAGTTGTATGGGCTTTGCCCTTCTTGTTATTTAATTAGTTTAGAGAGGTACCCATCTCTGAAGTTGTGAAAAAACCTAACCTGGAAGTCAAAAAGTGTCATTTTGAGTGCTTGGATACGGCATCTTCCTCCTCAAAACACGCTTCATATTTGGTATCAGTGCGTAGCGCGTTCACTCGGCTCTTCGTGGCGTCTATTTCCGAAGGAAACTAATGCAGTACGGAGGAACACGAAGCGTAAATCGGAAGCCAGTGCTAACCAATGAAAGCCAACAAAATAGAGGTTGGCTAGTGAGCTTGCCTGTGATTGGACAGGTTTCACGAGGCCAGTGCGTGATCGCAGCGGAAGTGAGCTACGGAAATGCCCGAAGCAACGATCGGCTATTCCCGCGTATAACAACAAGCATACGTCAGCGGAGTCAAGATGGCTGTCGTTTGAACGCTGCAGCATGCAAAAATTCCGAAGAGATCGAAGAAATGGCACAGTCAACATCAGTATGGGAAAAAGAGAAAGATACGCAAGATGGAAGAAGAAGATTCATCAGCTGTTGCCTCCAGAGGAGAGGATTTGACGCCAACAGCCTCCAGAGTTGGGGAATTAGTACCGATCGAATCCACATCCACTGAATCGGCGTCCAGATTGACACCAAGGGCCTCCACGTCGACTGAGTCGGTGTCTGCAAAGAAAATGGGTCGCTTCCATCGTGCTACTTCAAGCGAGACGAGCGCATGCCTTTCTTATCAGATTGATGTCAACCTCATTGTCAGTATGAGGAGTCTGAACGAGCTATTCTCTGCCTTCGAGTGTGAGATCTGTAATGGAGGTCGAAACAGCGATGATGGGCTCTGCTTGCCAGCTTCAAGTTCAGTGTTCGGCGTGTGGCACCATCATCAGTCAGCTTGCAACCTTAACACTCACTTTCCTACTTGGTTCTTGTGTAAGACCACAAGGCGTGCCACATCCTAGACACTCTACAATGGCCACCACAGTTAGCACTTAGGTAGCTTGATTACAATGTGATGGTTTATTAAACCTTTAGAGTGCCGCTGGCGCATTGACGCGCCACAGCGTACATTCGCCAAACGTCCGCCAGCGCATCAGTGCGCCGAGCGATAGTGACATGCTCTGTTTACTTCCCTAACGCATCCATCGAGTCATGCTGTTCTAATAATGTCACAGTCATGTGCAGGGATCACGAGGCAACGAGATCCGCCATTTTGGCAATGGAGAGAACGCGCCGCAAATTTTCTGCGAATTTTTCACGAAGTTGCTCCTTTGTCGTTTGTGAATGGGACTTTTTTCTTTGCCAGTTTGGCGACTGACGAAGAAGTTGAAGCGCTTGTGGAGTTATTTTTCTATTCTGACTCTCAGAATTCGAAGGCTTTACTGACATTGATGTGATGGGAGATCGAGGGATAGAGAGGCAAGCATGTGCTTCAACCGATCTGTTGTGGTGTTTAGACTGAAAGGAGCGGAAGCTTGATTCAGATGAAAATGGCTCGTCTGACTTCCCTAGCGTAAGTAATTATAGGAATTTTTTGTTTGTTTTAGTTTTACCCTAAAACATTTTCACTTTCAGATATCTCCATTACTTGGAGACTCTATCTATGCACTTTTGCATTTTCATCAAAAGCTGTTGTATTCTTGAATACATAGAGCAATGTAGGAAAACACAGTGAATTTGTTTGTTTTTTTGTTGTTGTCTGTGTTCCATGATTTTTTAGCAGCTGGAAAAAACATTCTATGGCATTTTCATTAATTGCACCATGTAGGCCATCCATTTTTCTACTCACCCTCCAAAAATCTACTTCAAAGCTTAAATAGGTAATAAATGATGATTTTTAAAGTAAACATATTGTCAAATTTGACCACACATAATAAAATTTGTGGCTCTGGGGTAAAGCAATGACGAAAATTGGCGGCGCTCTAAAGGTTAAAGCATGGGAGATAGAGGGGGAAAAAAGAGAAGAAAATGCCAAAAAGTGTCAGCCACCCACCCCCTCCCCCAAAAGCTCCTCTTGTCTCTTTTGGGGATAATAATTTATTAAACCAAAACTCATTTTGCTGAGTTTATTTAGCAGATCTCTTGCTCCGAGAATCTTGCTCCAGTGACCTGTTCCCCCTGTAGGTTGGGGGTAAGAATTGACCCACCTCATGTCCCTGTGCTTTTCGTAAGAGGCAAATAATGGGGAAATTGTGACTGAACTTGATATAAATGTTACCAACTCTATTGATTTTTGACTCACATGCGAAGCAAAAGTGAGTCTATGTACTGAGCCGTGTCGTCCGTCCGTCCGTCCCTCCATCCGGGCGTAAAAAACTTAAATGTTGGATTTTTCTCGGAGACTATTAAGTCTATCAACACCAAATGTGGCATGATGGTGTATGATGACAAGGCCTCAAAAAACATACATAGTGACTTGACCTTGCTTTGAGGTCAAGGTCACAGGAGCCATAAATGTGGTCTCAAAAACAGTCATTTTTCACATTTTCCCAATTTCTCCCACGTTATTGAGAATGGCGACCTTAGCTACAAGTGGTATATAGGTCCAAGCAAGCCCTATCTTTTGATACCAGTTTGGTTGACCTTGCTTCAAGGTCAAGGTCACAGGAGCTCTTCAAAGTTGGATTGTATACATATTTTGAAGTGACCTTGACCCTGAACTATGGAAGATAACTGTTTCAAACTTAATAATTATGTGGGGCACATGTTATACTTTCATCATGAGACACATTTGTTCACATATCATCAAGGTCAAGGTCACTTTGACCCTTATGAAATGTGACCAAAATGGGGTAGTGAACCACTAAAAGTGACTATATCTCATGGTAGAAAGTGCCAATAAGCACTATTGTGCTTCCTATGTCTTGAATTAACAGCTTTGTGTTGCATGACCTTGGATGACCTTGACCTTGGGTCAAGGTCACATGTATTTTGGTAGGAAAAATGTGTAAAGCATTTCTTTGTGTATGATGTCATTGGTAGGTTTAGTTGTTTGACCTTGACCTTGAAGGTCACCTGAAGGTCAAGGTCATATAAAGGTCAAGGTCAAGCATGTGAGTCGTATGGGCTTTGCCCTTCTTGTTTTGTTATCAATTCACTTACATAGCCTGCCTACAAAGAGTGATGGGCCATAGAATATACTCATCCATCCATCCATCCATCCATCCATCCATCCATCCATCCATCCATCCATCCATCCATCCATCCATCCATCCATCCATCCATCCAGCAACCAGTCAAAGAACACATAATTTGTTTTTTGTCTAACTCACTATCCGCTGAGAGTATTTGATGACAAATGTGTTTGACTTTGGGAATATGGCAGTGTAGTCCAAACAGAAGTAGCAGATGTTTTGCAAGATGCACCTCCTAGTTTTCCCAACCAACCTCTTTGATTTCAGACAGCGACAACAGCAAGCTTCCCATGTTTGAGCTGCCTGACCTGCCTGCCAGCTTCCTGGAGCAGCATGAGCAGTGCCAGGCCTTCTTCATCGGCCACCAGACTCGGGTCATCGAGAACAATGTGCGGCTCTTCCAGCAGATGTCCTGTGAGGAGACCACTTGGCTGCAGAGGATGAGGCAGGAGTGTCTGGAACACTTCTTCCGTGTCTACAGAGTTGGCAGCATCACCTCGGAGTGCCGCCTGCAGCCAAATAGGGTGAGCATGTTGGACGTACGTACAAGTGTGTTTTTGTGGAAGAAATTGGAAACCTAGATCAAGGGCAGAAGTAGGTGTGTGTGTGTAATCTTACATGAGAAAGCTAGTCAAAGGTGATTTAAAAAAAAGGCAAAATCTGATCTTTGAACCTCAAAATTGTGCAGTTCTGAATAGAATTCCAGAGAAAACAGCTTGTTTATGGCATGTGAGGTGTGTGAGAGAGAAGGGGGGGGGGGGGGGGGGAGGAGTTACATTTTTTACAAAGGAAAAAGAAATAGCCTCCCTTCAACTTTGCGAGGCGTTTACTATAAAATTTCCTGCAACTTAATACTTGACTGTCAGGTGCAGTCATGTAATTTTCAGATTGCCTGTATCTGTTAGCAGTCTCCATGAGTTATCAGTGTGCCATTCTGAAATGCCCTTCTCTCCTCCGTCACCTCTCACAGCCACCTTGGTGTTCTTCACCCACCCCCTCCTCATCCTTCCTCCTATCGTCACATCTACCCCCTCCTCTACTTGCATCCCAACCTCCTAACCTAAAAACCCTCACCTCAACCCTTCCTGAACCTGTGGCTGTAAATGGGCAAAATGCAACTTGTCAGGGATCTCAGTAGTTCAGTTTTTGCATTAGTTAGTCACTAGGAAGTTGCAGATTATTTCCCTGCCTGAGGCCCCAGAACTTTCTATCTCTTGTAGTGGTGGCTCTCTATTAGGCAAAAACAAAAAAATTGTTGTGGTTATGGTAACCTGACTAACTATACTTTTCCCACAGACCCTTCAAAAATGTGTGATGGGGTGAGAAAAAAAAGAAAAGAAAGAAGATGAACAACAAACTGCGTGCTGTCCCATCTTTCCTGTTTCAGTTCGTTTTTAAAAGTGTTTTCAGTGAAAGAAATTTTGATTTACAGTATTCATGACATTCTTAAAACACACATAAATGCAGTCTCGATCTGACCCTCTTAAAAAAGGACAACCTACTGACCCCATATATTTTTGTGTGTGTGGCCATGTTACCTTTAACAAAAATTTATTTTTAATGGTCTTAGAAAGTGCATTTTGTCTTCTGCAGCATCACTCCAGCACAGACTTTGAGAGAGTGGAGCGCCAGCCCTATTGCTGGTACTCTGACAACACGGGGAAGCACAGCCTGTCCCATGAGAAGAGGGAAGAGGTGGCAGGTTTGCCATGGCACCGCAGAGTTCTGGAGACTTCCCTCTACCCTGACTTCTCCAAGGGCTTGGACAGGGTGGTCCCTATGTTTGAGCTGAGGGTGAGTTGTGTGGAGATAGTTCTACCTGTGAGTGAAAGTGGATGCAGAATGAGGGTGAGTTGTGTGGAGATAGTTCTACCTGTGAGTGAAAGTGGATGCAGAATGAGGGTGAGTTGTGTGGAGATAGTTCGAGCTGTGAGTGAAAGTGGATGCAGAATGAGGGTGAGTTGTGTGGAGATAGTTCTAGCTGTGAGTGAAAGTGGATGCCGAATGAGGGTGAGTTGTGTGGAGATAGTTCTAGCTGTGAGTGAAAGTGGATGCCGAATGAGGGTGAGTTGTGTGGAGATGGTTCTAGCTGTGAGTGAAAGTGGATGCAGAATGAGGGTGAGTTGTGTGGAGATAGTTCGAGCTGTGAGTGAAAGTGGATGCCAAATGAGGGTGAGTTGTGTGGAGATAGTTCTAGCTGTGAGTGAAAGTGGATGCCAAATGAGGGTGAGTTGTGTGGAGATAGTTCTAGCTGTGAGTGAAAGTGGATGGCGAATGAGGGTGAGTTGTGTGGAGATAGTTCTAGCTGTGAGTGAAAGTGGATGCCGAATGAGGGTGAGTTGTGTGGAGATAGTTCGAGCTGTGAGTAAAAGTGGATGCCAAATGGTATGGAATGTGATGTGAAAAGTGCTTAAACTGATGAAAAAGTATTTTAGACTTGTGACACTGCATGAATTCTCTTGTGTGATTTTTGACTCACATGCGAAGCAAAAGTGAGTCTATGTACTGAGCCGTGTCGTCCGTCCGTCCGTCCGGGCGTCCGTCCGGGCGTCCG
Organism: Theodoxus fluviatilis; assembly: GCA_034096865.1. Classification (NCBI taxonomy): domain Eukaryota; kingdom Metazoa; phylum Mollusca; class Gastropoda; order Cycloneritida; family Neritidae; genus Theodoxus; species Theodoxus fluviatilis. The sequence continues at coordinate 64,072 of JAWQFJ010002338.1, forward strand.
TCCGTCCGGGCGTCCGTCCGTCCGGGCGTCCGTAAAAAACTTAAACGTTGGATTTTTCTCGGAGACTATTAAGTCTATCAACACCAAATGTGGCATGATGGTGTATGATGACAAGGCCTCAAAAAACATACATAGTGACTTCACCTTGCTTCAAGGTCAAGGTCACAGGAGCCATAAATGTGGTCTCAAAAACAGTCATTTTTCCCATTTTCCCAATTTTCTCCCACGTTATTGAGAATGGCGACCTTAGCTACAAGTGGTATATAGGTCAAAGCAAGCCCTATCTTTTGATACCAGTTTGGTTGACCTTGCTTCAAGGTCAAGGTCACAGGAGCTCTTCAAAGTGGGATTGTATACATATTTTGAAGTGACCTTGACCCTGAACTATGGAAGATAACTGTTTCAAACTTAATAATTATGTGGGGCACATGTTATACTTTCATCATGAGACACATTTGGTCAAATATCATCAAGGTCAAGGTCACTTTGACCCTTATGAAATGTGACCAAAATGGGGTAGTGAACCACTAAAAGTGACTATATCTCATGGTAGAAAGTGCCAATAAGCACCATTGTGCTTCCTATGTCTTGAATTAACAGCTTTGTGTTGCATGACCTTGGATGACCTTGACCTTGGGTCAAGGTCACATGTATTTTGGTAGGAAAAATGTGTAAAGCATTTCTTTGTGTATGATGTCATTGGTAGGTTTAGTTGTTTGACCTTGACCTTGAAGGTCACCTGAAGGTCAAGGTCATATAAAGGTCAAGGTCAAGCATGTGAGTCGTATGGGCTTTGCCCTTCTTGTTTAAATAATATGGGTGAATATGAGAAATTCTTGTGTAATGTTCATGCAGATGGGTGTGTTAAACTGTCATAGCAACCAAGGGTTTCTCTCATTTTCCTTGGTTGGAATGAGTTGGTTTTAGGAAGGTTATTTGGCATTTATTTCTTTCTCCTTGTCTGTCGTCCTGCATCAGCATCACTATTGCCTATAGGTATTGAGTGTTTTGAAAGTAGTGAAAAGGATGCAATGCCAACTGTTGCTAATACTGTACAGAGCCTGTACCCGATGCAAGGAGGACAGAGGAAGTTTTGGAACCTGACATACGGCAAGCCCCTCTCAGTCATCCACAGCTCTCGACTCTGCCAGGGAAAACTGCTGAACTTGATCCATGAGATCCTGGAGCACATGGAGGTATGTCACCGTTTTACAAGCTGTGGTAGCAGTAGATGATGATGACCTGCTGGAAATACTTATGACTGCGCTCATTCTAAGCATCCAGTTCCATTTATTTTGGATTTTCCTCTGCTGTAGAACCCGATCACAAGGTGGATTTGGTAGAAATGCAAGGGAGAATGAGAGCATGTTTCGGCATGTGAAGAATTGCAGAAAGCAGACAAAATAGTTTTGCAATCGTTGGCGAGAAAGCATTCACAGATGGTGAAGAGTCTGAAAGGAAGTTTGTGAAGGAAAGGAAGTGTTGGTAGCACAGACTGGCAACTATTGGCAGTCCCTATGAGATGTTGCATCAAGTCAGGCCGGTGGGATTGTGTTGAGCTTCCTGGCAGGGTGGGGACCAGTGCTTCAAGAAAGTACACACATACGTATTACACCTTGTTTTACTAGTGACTGTAGCAGTGGTGGATGACTTGCTGAAGTTTTCATGAGTACACCTAGTTCCTTATTAACGAAGGTCAACTCAGCTTTAGTTTTTAAGTACTTGTACACACAATCATGTCAACATAAGAGCCCAACACTGCACCATTAACAATTGCTATTGCAAAAACATGCCCAGTCCAAGAGCAGACTGAACAAAGACATGGCTACTGCCACCCACTCTCTGATGATTCAAGGGTCAGATAAAACAGTCAATACACACACTTGTAACATCCGACATGCCTACATTTCTGATGCACTTGTTTTCAGGTGAGAGAGATGCAGCAGCAGAAGGCAGATGTCGTCCCATCCTTCATCCTAGAGAGCCTGGGCACCATCCTGAAGTGTGAGGGCTGCGAGGCCTCGAGGGACGTGCATCTGACAACAGACAGGGTGTACTTGTGGAACCGAGACTGTGCGGTGCTGCAGGCAGTGAGGGCCAAGCTGGAGAAGTGGTGCCAGTGCTGTGCCTTCCATGACTTGCCTGACCTGGACGACTATCCCGACTCGGAGCCTGGCAGCTGTGGTGGGTCTCCAATCAGGAAAGACTGGTGGGGGTCGGGGGATTGGACCCGGGGCGGGGGGTTTTCTCCAGGGTCCTCGCCTCTGAAGCATCACTTGGAGAACTTGGAGGAAACCAGCCTGAGACCTTCCTCTCAGAGCATGCTGTGGAATGTGTCAAAACAGTCTGGAACGTCGGGAACACCCTCATCTCGAGGCAAGAGGCAAGGCCTCTCCAGCCCGGTGAAGCCCTCGGGTTTCGAACAACTGCTTTCAGGCAAGAGCAGCATCAGCAGGACTCTGTTTTCTCGGAGAAGACCCTTCCCCATACCCGTAGCTTGCTCATCTAGCAGATCACCTGGAGCAGTGGGACCACCTGGGGCAGTGGACTTGAAGAGGACTGGGAGTGAAGAGAGCCCACAGGGACAAGGAAGGGAGTCGAGTTCTGATCATGACACATCACTGGGACAGCCTGTGTTGGGAGGTGCAGAGGAGGGACGGGAGAGCCCCAGCAGCCTGCCTCCCAGTGCCAGGCCTGTGCATGGTGAAGGGGAAGGCCTGGTGGGAGTGAAGTGTGCCACGAAGGGCCAGGGAGTCGTGGCGGTGGCCAGCGTGGTGACTGAAGACTGCTCCGTGGCCACTGAGGAACTGAGCAGCCGCCCCCTCTTCCTCGGCTTTGTCATTGACCTCCTGCAGGTAGGTTCAGCTTTGTCATTGACCTCCTGCAGGTAGGTTCAGCTTTGTCATTGACCTCCTGCAGGTAGGTTCAGCTTGAGGTCTTCAAATACTGAATGCAAGCAAAGAGTTTTAGCTAGTAATGGTCAGCTTGAGGTCTTCAAATACTGAATGCAAGCAAAGAGTTTTAGCTAGTAATGGTTAGCTTGAGCTGTCACAGTTTGACAGTAATTATGAATCAGCAGATGGGATGATTTAGAATGTTCTTCACTTGTCAGTGATTTCATGACCTGTTGACATTGTAACCACTGGTGCTCGGGGATCACTGAACTTAGGGAAGTTTTGTTGTTTTTTCCCCAGACATTGGACAGCGAGTTTTTGATAACCTAAGTCGATACTCTAATGTACTTGTTTAATCATGGAGATTCCAGCATGCAATTTTCATATAGCATGCTACATCAGTCAAACACGTGCTGTCTCGTTGTGAACAGAAACTTCCCCCTGGCAGCCACCTGGTGCTGCACACCCCCACCAGCCTGACGCGCTTCACCTCCGCCCTGGTCTACATCCTGGCACGCAGCTTCAAACAGGTGAGCTGCTTGCTGCTTGATCCTGCTGTTTCCCAGTTTGTTTATTTCCTCATGAAAACCCTAACAGCTTGACCTGAAGGGGCAGCCTCCCGGGCCCAGAAGAATGAGCAAAAGTGTATTGAAATTGTTTCTTTTAGGCAGGGCTCCCTTTGATAGCAAACGGGAAAACGTCTTGCCTTCTTCATCAACAGTGTCCTCCTCCAATTCCAACAATATAATGCATTTGAAAAAGATATGCACTTGTCACGCAACACTTTAAATGAAGACATGCAGATTTTGTCATTCATCCTAGCTGTAGCCAAAGATAAAACTTCATATGGATCAGTCCATTGAGAAAACCTGTGGCTGCATCGTGTTGCAGGTGGCGCTACGCCCAGTGCCGGAGGGACACTGGCTGCAGATGGTGCTGGTCTGCAAGGACTTCGTCAGACCCAGTCCCAACGTGTTCCGCTACCTCCAGTCGGTGCCACAGCCCAGGCCCTCACAGCAGGCCTCCACTGGTGCGCAGCAGTCGTGTGAAGCGGTGCCTGGGGAAGCCAAAGTGCCTGGTGCTACGGGTGATGCAGAGGACGGCTCTGACATGGAGGTCCTGTCCCTCATCCCTCCCTCCAGCCTCTTTGATGGTGAGCAGACCTGCAGGATGTTGACATACGTGGGCGATGCCAGTGGATGGATCTCCTGGCTGGATGCTGTGTGGTGGTGGGGCAGTGATCAGCAAGTTCTGTGACTGAGGGTATTACTGAAAATTTGCAGCTGGCATTTCTTTAATCAGATGAGTATTTCAGCAATAGGCGTGACTGTCGACTACTGGTTACTTGCAGAAAAGTCCGAGGGGATTCTGTGACTCGCTTTCAGAGTACGTCCTGCTTCTGGTGAGAGGCCCCCTGTGGGTTGGGGGTGAGAACACGCCCACTGTCTCCCTGTATGATTCCTAAGAGGCAAATAACTAGGGACATCTGCACTTGAATTGTGCTTGGAATTATACTAGTGATTTTTGTGCTTAATTAAGAGCCTTGCATAGCCTACAAAGGCCGATGGGCTGCAAAACTCCATTCATCCATCCTTCTGGTGAGAGACTAGTAATATATCATGTCATTGCTATGTAAGCAAATTTGGAATGCATAAATGCTATAAAATGAATCAATGTATCAGTTGTTTGAACTGCATGTACAACAATTGAAACATATGAATAATACTTTCCTTTTTATGATCAGTGGATTATCAAAGATATTTCAGTTTGTAGTCTTGATTATCTATCCATGTGATAATATTTTGTATGCAGCAAATAAAGCATCTTCATGCTCTTGGCTGAGTTCTGGCTGGGCACTCGACCTCCTGTGCATGGATGAACATTCCTGGGTGACATGGAAGAACAGTCAGGGTGACATGGAAGAACAGTCAGGGTGAAGGCAGTTCCTATGTCTCGGCATACATGTAGATCTGTAGCATGTCCAACTGCCTCCCTCTCTCACACCCATGGAAAAAAGATTACCTTTAGCTCTGACTCCTATCCAATCTGTTACAGAATGAGAGCATGCATTTCGTGGTATTTCAGTTGGTATTGATGTGATGAATCAAAATCATAACTTCCCATTAGTGCCATCATTCACACACATTTCTTCTTTGTGTGATTAATTTGTTTTGGTTTTGTTTGGATTTCCAGACGAGAACTTTGTCAAGCAGATGAAGGGCATCAGTGAATTTGTGGCTGCAGCCTTCATCCAGACCATGTTGGACAAAGAGCGGCACAGAGATCACTCCAGGACCTGAAGTTGCCTTGTCCCAATCGGAACTTCGAAAGGCTAGCTGTTTTTGCATGCCCTTCTCTCCCTGCACTTCCCTGTAGTCCTGTTGGAGGAGATAATCCTCTCGTTGTGCTGCATGTACTTGTGTTGAAACTGCAGCCCTCTGTTTGCTGTGCGACAGGATCCAGTGCAAAAACTATGCAGCTGATTAGGATAGTCGATCTCGACTGAAAGTGTCTGTGTGCATATAAATGCATGCATGCTTGTATGCTTGCACATGTGAGTGTTAGGTGTGTTTATGCATTGCCGATTTTGTGCATGTGAGTTTTAAGTGTGTGAGTGAAAGTGTGTGTGTGTGTGTGTGTGTGTGTGTGTGTATGAGAATCTGGTAAGATTTGATCAAGCTGCTTACTTATCTCATGAGAGGTTATAGTGGGTGTACCTTGTATGCAAGCCATTGCTAATGCAGCCATTCCTGTCCTGACTGGATGGTTTGAGATCTCTGTCAGTGACATTTTTGTTCTAATAGTGGAAAGCATTTTTATAGTGTGGGGTCATACAGTTGCAAGTCACCACCTACTCTCTTGATCTCATATGTAACTTTGGCACTTGACAACTATTGGTGACAACCTTCCCAATGTTTGGTTTTGAGTGAGATATGTGTGGCCTTGCTGAGCTTGGATGAGTTATGCCTGGATTCTTGATGGTGATGTTACAAGCTATTTTATATGTTAACTACTTCACAATGAAGGTTTTTCTAACGACTATAACCCATTTGACAATCAGTTTTACCATGCCATAACAGAGCAAGAGGATCTTAGGTTTTAAAATTCTGCATAACTTTGTTGCTGTGATATATGAGTGTGAGTTTTAATGGATGTTATGCTGGAGTGATGGACGGTATTTGGAACAAGGATGCTTGGAGGGCATGATCAGCTTGCTTGAAATAGAGAGGAACTGTACTCGAGGTTCTGATGCTGTGTTGAGTGTGGCTGATGTTTGTGAATGTTGACTCATGGGCACAGGCTTTCTCCCCTTGTTGTCAGTCCATGCAAGTATGCATATCATCGTGTCTTTGTTATCTGACCAATTTGACTGCAGTGCTAAAGAGCTTAATGAACTGAAGTTAGGTGCAAGGTGAGAGACACTTCATTACAGCATGCTTTGATCTGTAGTGGTGAAAATGTGTCTGAGGTGATGATAGTTGTCTGGATCATAGAGAAAGTTGTGGCTGCAGCCACTTGCTTGCTACTGCATTTGAGAGTGAATTCATCTTTCCTCTTGTATTCTCTATTCATCCCATTTGGCATTCATTTTAGGCTTGTTCTCACTCTTAGGTAAGTTTTCCTGCAGTGCTAAAGAGTTTTACTGAAAGAACATCCACACACTAGGTTAGACTCCTCATCAAGCTTTGATCCTATGTAGTGGAAGTTTACTTGAGGGGGAAACAGATTTAATTTGAAGTAAAGAAGACTAGTTCTGGAATCACAATGCAGCGGAATGCCTCTGTCCATAAAGGCGCATAGAATTGTGAATATATTGCAGGAGATTGATGCAGATCCAGCTTTCTCATCCGGACTGCCACTGTTTTGTCGAATGAAAGGGAAAGCCATGGGTGCCACTTTTGCTGCACAGGAAAGTGTCATTGTCCTTGAAGCAGATGAAACTTGTTCAGAGGTTCTCAAACATGTGAAGTGGAGGAGAAAGATGGGGCTGCCTTATTGGCTCTGTCCTATCCTGAGAGTAGTGACAGCGGCATTGAGTATGGAGTCCTGAGGTCTTTGATACTTTGTAGGAGGCTAGTCTTTAGCGAGACTGCCAAGGAAGGGCATTTGATACTGGAAGTCTGATCTAAACTTGTTTTGAGTCCTGGTCTGTGGGACATGGTGACCCTTTCTTTACTTGATGATTGAACAGCAAAGGACTTCACGGGGCCTATTTGACAGGGGTAGGGGGGTGGGGAGGTTGAGAATGGGATGGGTGGGGTGGGGGGATGATTTTGGGGATGTCCACCTAGAGTTACTCAAAGATGCCCCCCAAAAAAACCTGGTTAGTCTTCTAAGGGATCAGAAATTTCTTACTGTTTCCGCACCAAGGTTTTTCTTGCTATTTCAAGTCGACCTGAACTGCTGAAGGGCTCCAGGGTGGGTGGGTTTTGGGGGTGGGGCATCAGGACAGGGTCAGATCATTCAGATCCAACCATATTTGTATTTCAGTATTTGCTGAACAGAGTTGAGGTGATTGGGGCAGTCAGGACCATGACACAAGACAATGATAGAACACCTTTAAAAATTATGAATAATGTATTACCAACAAATTTATAAACAGTGATTAACCTTTTCAAACTTCTTCTTTCTTTCATTCTGTGCCATGAAAAAGTATGATAATGCCTATTATCATTAATTAGCTGTGTTGGCACCAAAGAGAGCTCCCTATGTTTTCCTTAACAATGGATTTGTCTGGGTTCACATGCCAATTATCACCCCTAGGACAGGATCTATGAACCAAGTTTCAATACATCTTTTCAATGTGTTTGCTGCAACTTTGCCTAGGGAACTAGCCACTAGCCATGGGTCTGTTTCTTCTGCATCGAGACTGTGCCACACTCATGGATCAGCCTCCTTCCATAGTCTGCTGCAGACTAGCAGCATTCTGATGTCGAATTTAAATGCTAATATTCATAACTTTTGCATAACTTTTGGGCCAGGAAGGCTCCTTGATCAGTGAAGTGAAAGGCTATGTGCGAACATGTAAATATAGGCCCTGTGAAAAACAGTTCACAATACTCGAGCAAGTGGGGTATGCGGCACGGGGTGCAGGTAGCAAAAACGGCGGCGGGTGAGGACATCGCAACGGGAAAGGGGGTGGGGTGAAAAAAGCAGGGGGGACATAGTCTGCATGTGGATCTTGGGGAAAGGGAGAACCCAAAGTCTGAGGTCACGAACAGTGTAGGGCTGCAGAAAAAACCGCACACGCTAGCTCTGTGTCCGTTCATGCGCTGTCTCAGTGTCTGTCCCGTCTCACCGATGTACCAGGCATCAGGGAACTCTTTGCGGCATCTGATCAGGTATACCAGATTGTTGGAGCCGCAGGTGTAGTGTCCCCTGATGTGGTAGGTAGTCTTGTCTCGGGTGACGGTCGAGTCTGGGCAGATGATGTTGCACGTGAGACAGCGGGAGGTGTTGCAGGGTTGTACGCTTCCGGGGCTGGCAGGGCTGAGAGGTGGAAGTTGGCTCCGTACCAGTATCTGCCTCAGGTTAGGTGGTTGCCTGAACGCCAGGAGAGGAGGAGCTGGAAACACCTCGGAGAGGTAGGGATCGTCCGCCAAGAGGTGTTGGAGTCTTCGCAGGCCGTGTCGCAGTCCTTCGGCTCCCGGGAAGTACTGTACCACGAATGGGACCCTGTAGTCCTTCGATTTACGGGGTCGTCTGGCGAGGAGGTCGGTGCGCTTGTTCTTAGTAGCTCTGTCGAGCTGGTGTCTGACCGCGTCACTGTGATAGCCGCTTTGAAGGAGGGCATCTTCCAGCTGCTGCCGGTGTCGGTCGCAGTCATCCAAGTTCGAACAGATCCGGTGGATTCTGAGGCCTTGACCGTAAGGGATCGCCTCCTTGATCCGTCTCGGATGAGAGCTGCTGAAGTGGAGTAGCCGCAGGTTGTCTGTAGCAGACCTGTTTACCTATACGATTTTGGCGTATTTTTTACGCCAAACTATTGAAAATACGACTACTATGACTTGTGTAAAAAAATACGACAACGGTGAAATCTAAAAATACGACAATCCTGAAATCAATCCACAATTTAATTTTCCTGAGGCTGTAAGCAGTCTGTACTGTTCGAGTTTTGTTTTGACAAGAGCTCTTCATCAGACATTTGTGTAATGAGCCCCACTGCTACAGGATGCTGGGGTAAGAAGTGGGTCAGGTAATCTTAAAATAACATTTGTAGGGAGGATACCTCACACCTCTCTGTTTTTCTCTGTCTCTCTCTCTAACTCTCTGTCTCTCTCTCTGTCTCTCTCTCTGTCTCTCTGTGTGTCTCTCTGTGTCTCTCTGTCTCTCTCTCTCTGTCTCTCTCTGTCTCTGTCTCTCTCTCTCTCTCTCTCTCTCTCTCTCTCTCTCTCTCTCTCTCTCTCTCTCTCTCTCTCTCTCTCTCTCTCTCTCTCTCTCTCTCTCTCTCTCTCTCTCTCTGTGTGTGTCTCCTCCCTCCCTCCCTCCCTCCCTCCCTCCCTCTCTCTCTCTCTCTCTCTCTCTCTCTCTCTCTCTCTCTCTCTCTCTCTCTCTCTCTCTCTCTCTCTCTCTCTCTCTCTCTCTCTCTCGCTCTCTCTCTCTCTGTGTGTCTCTCTCTCTCTCTCTCTCTCTCTCTCTCTCTCTCTCTCTCTCTCTCTCTCTCTCTCTCTCTCTCTCTCTCTCTCTCTCTCTCTCTCTCTCTCTCTCTCTCTCTCTCTCTCTCTCGCCAAAATCAGTTCAGGCACGCTGCGGGATGCCTACGTGACCAGTGTCCTCCTGTAGAGATACATAGTTTCGCTTCAACTAAACAGCCGGATTCAGCGGTCAAGGGGGAGGTAACTCTTCACTTGCATTGCCTCTTTGTATGCAAACCAAAAGCTGCATTTTTGAAATTGTTGGTCCGCGCAAAAAATACGCACAGTTTTATAAAAATACGCATATCTGAACCAGTGAGTATGCTGAGGCAAAATTTGGGGTACCCAGGTCTGCTGTAGGTTTTCTGTACAAGGAGGTGGACAGCGATCCGTCCCTGATGAGGACGTGGGGGTCGAGGAAGGTCATGGAGGCAGGTGAGTAGTTCATGATTAACTTGATGGTGGGGTGGGCGTTGTTAATGTCCCGGTGTAACTGTCTCAGTGAATCCTCCCCGTGGCTCCAAATGAGGAAGATGTCGTCGATGTATCTGGTGTAGAGGTCTGGTCGCAGATCCCGTGTCACAAAGAAGTCCTCCTCGAACCTGTGCATGAATAAATTTGCATACTGAGGTGCAAATTTGGTCCCCATAGCGGTACCATGCACTTGGATATACCGATCCTCCCCGAATGTGAAGGTGTTGTGTTCGAGGATAATAATAATAGATCACTCTTATAACGCGCAATACTCCCACACAGTGAGACTCAAAGCGCCTTAAAAAAAAAGAAAGAAAAGAAAATAGAAATCAAAAAACACACAATAGGAATGTAAATGAAAGTAATATACATCAAGGTAAGAGAAACAAAGATGAAAAGCAGATGATATAAAACAACACAGCAACACAAACCAGACATTCAGTCAACATTCATACAGACGAAAAAAAAAATAATAAAAAAAATGAAGCGGATCAATTGGAGGATCATCCCAGGGCATGGGCAGTTGTCCCTGCTCAGCACAGAGGTGATGGCTTCGATGCCGTCTCTGTGTGGGATGCTCATATAGAGAGACGAGACATCCATGGTGGCAAGCAGAGCTCCTTCTGGTACCGACCCAAACTTGGCTATCTTGTTCAAGAAGTCGGTCGTGTCCTGGCAGAAGCTTGGCATCCGCCTAACAATCAGTTTGAGGATTTCGTCGACAAACCCTGAGATGCTCTCGCAGAGGGTCGCGTTTCCCGACACAATGGGTCGTCCGGGTGTGCCTTCCTTATGCATCTTAGGGAGGAGGTACAGGCATCCGAGACGCGGGTTGCTAGGGATCATTCCCGAGATGTGGGATTGGAGGTCAGAAGGGAAAGACTTGATGAGTTGGCGGAGTTCTTGCTTGTGTTGCTCGGTGGGATCCGTCGTCAGAGGCCGGTAGTGGTCCATGTTGGAGAGCTGCCGCTGTGCCTCCTGAACGTAGTCTTTTCGGTTCATGATGACTACGGCTCCTCCCTTGTCTGCCGGCTTGATGACGATGTCGGAGTTTGATTTCAGGGACTGAATGGCATCACGCTGTACTCGAGTGAGATTGTGAGTTCTCCTCTGCTTTCTTCGGATGTATTCGGCTTTAACGAAGTTTCTCATGGCTTGAGCAAGCAGGTCCAGCTTTGAGTTGCGGCCTTCCGCGGGGGTGAAGAGGGAGCGTTTCTCTCTGCGCCAGGTGTTCTCCTTTAGGGAGTCGTTGGCGTCAGTATGCGGATTGTCGTGAAATAATTCTTGGAGCCGTAGCCTACAGATGAATTCCTCGGTGTCCGAAGCCAACCCGACGGGATCCATACTATCATAGAACTCTTACCTCAAATGTACAATGCCTCATCCTGAAGTGCTCCTTGAAGGTTACATCGGGATATCGAGGGATTATTTCGGCCGCAAAGTTCTCGATTCTGACTGGCATGTCCTTCTCAGCTGCTTTGAAAAGAGCCGTGGAGGTAAGTTCCACACTTGCTGCCCACGTCAAAAACTCAAACAAGAAGCCTCCATGATCCACGGCCATATCGTCACTGATGTTGTCCGTACTGTTGCCGGAGCCCAAGTTGGAGAAAGAAGCCATCCATGTATGTAAACAAACGATTGTGGTTGACCTTAATAACTGGTGAGAGTATTCTCCCTTCCATTTTGCATGGAAAAATTTACCCTAATTAGTTTATTAAGCCGTCTCTTCTATCCAGATGGGTAAAATATAATGTGAAATCATTTTGAGGATTTATGTATTCAGAGAGGACCTCCAAAACCCTCTACGTTTTATAACAACGTGCTTTTAAATTATTTAAAAAAACCAACCAATCAAAACTCCTCAGCCTGCTACAACTTGTAAGCTGTCTCGGAAAATATTATTAAAGTCTTTTCTTCGATCAAGAGGGATAAAATTGAATGTGAAATCATTTTGGGGATTCATGAATTCAAATAGGGCCTCCATAATCCTTTATTTTGAATCATAATGTGCTTTTTGACTCACATGCAAAGCAAAAGTGAGTCTATGTACTCATCCGTGTTGTCCGTCCGGACTTTAACTTAAACGTTTGATTTTTCTCGGACACTATTAAATCTATTAACACCAAATGTGGCATGATGGTGTATGATGACAAGGCCTCAAAAAACATACACAGTGACTCGACCTTGCTTCAAGGTCAAGGTTGCAGGGGCCATAAATGTTGTCTAAAAAACAGCCATTTTTCACATTTTCCCTATTTTCTCTGAAGTTTTTGACATTGGATACCTGACCTATATTTGGTATACAGGGCAAAGTAAGCTCTATCTTTTGATACCAGTTTGGTTGACCTTGCTTCAAGGTCAAGGTCACAGGAGCTCTTCAAAGTTGGATTGTGAAGTGACCTTGACTCTGAACTATGAAAGATAATTGTTTGAAACTTCATACTTGTGTGGGGCACATTTCATACTTTCATCATGAGCCTCATTTGGTCACATATCATCAAGGTCAAGGTCACTTTGACCTGTATGAAATGTGACCAAATTGGTCAGTAAACAGGGCCATGTAAAGGCGCCGCAGGCGCCTGCATGGAAACAAATCCATGAAAAGAAATCTGGATGGTAGTGCCGCAGGCTCCAAACTTATAGGCTCCAAACTTGGTGATGGCAGCTGTCTGCAGGGACTCCAACTGCTTGGCATTGTGAGTTTCCACAAGTTGGCGTTTGCAGTACAGATGGAGAACTGGGCTGTGGTTTTGTTCTCCACTATTCGCTGAAGCAGAGTCAGCAGTGTTGGCTGGTGGTCTGCTGATTCTTGACTTGATGACCCGCACATCCTCCTCAGTGTGGCGGCCTTCTCGCACCCTATTGAGCAACTGAGCAAACTGGCAGTCCTCTTTCTGCCGCATGATCTCTGTCAGCTCAAACAAGCCCGCTCTGTCGCTGAGTTGAGTTGAGTTGCACAACTTCTGTACATAGTTCACAACACAACCTCTGTACATAGTTCACAACACAACCTCTGTACATAGTTCACAACACAACCTCTGTACATAGTTCACAACACAACCTCTGTATAGTTCACAACACTGTCAGGACCAACAACTGAGATCGGGATCACAGCTACTGATCATTGAGTTCATTTAAGGGGGCACATGGCGTAGAAAACGGGGGTATCAGAAAAAAATTCATTGCTCAGCAACTGTTTTAGCTATCTTAATGAAACTTTGCACACAATACAAACACACAACAAGGATAATTCACATCAATTTTTATTGTTCTAGATTGAATAGTTTTTGTTATATAACACAATCACTGAAAAAATGCACGTTACAATTTTCTCCCTCCTACCAAACTACAAGGATCACACTTTATAGGATCAGCAATGGTTATGTACAAAGAAGAAGACCTATATTGTGCTATAAAACATTATAAATGTATTTATAACACTTACAAATATTTTTGGTGATGAGTGGCATTTACACATGCCGGCAGCGTTTTTTCATGTGTAAATGCCACTCATCACCAAAAATATTTGTAAGTGTTATAAATACATTTATAATGTTTTATAGCACAATATAGGTCTTCTTCTTTGTACATAACCATTGCTGATCCTATAAAGTGTGATCCTTGTAGTTTGGTAGGAGGGAGAAAATTGTAACGTGCATTTTTTCAGTGATTGTGTTATATAACAAAAACTATTCAATCTAGAACAATAAAAATTGATGTGAATTATCCTTGTTGTGTGTTTGTATTGTGTGCAAAGTTTCATTAAGATAGCTAAAACAGTTGCTGAGCAATGAATTTTTTTCTGATACCCCCGTTTTCTACGCCATGTGCCCCCTTAATCCGAAATGATAGACCGGATTTGCTTTGGTAGATCTTGATGCACGCACGCAATCACTCATTCATCAAAAGACATTCATCCATTTCTAACAAGATATTAACACAATTTAACCCTTACACTTCCGTAACTATTTCCAACATTTGTGAAAATATTGGTGAGTTCAGGAGAAAAAGAGATTAAGAAACAACCAGAACACTGAAGTGTATAAAACTATACATTTTATTAAAGTAAAATGAACAGGGCAGATACTGAATACAAAATGAACTTTTTCTGAACAAGCTCATTTGCATACAAGGGCAGTAACTAAATTTTTCTTGATTTTTTTGGTGAAAATTTATGGATAAGAAAACAGCAAAAGTAATAAAACTACACATAACAACATGATTTTTTTTTTCAAGAAATGACTTCTGATATATCAGGCACACTTTGGGTGTCTATTTAAGCAGAAAAGACACACCTGAGACAAACAGAAAAATTCTAAGCCAAGCATGTGTATTTCTGCATTTTTGGGTCTTATCAGGTACATCTGGGAAAAAAATTCCCAACTACTTACAATGCAGCAAAGTAGGCAAAAATGTACAGTCTATGGTAGGAAAAAGGACATGGTACACATTGGACACAAATTTAACTTTTCCTAAACAACCTCATTTGCATACAAGGGCAGTAACTCTAAATTTGCCATGTGTTTAGGGGGGCAAACACAGAGAAACATCATAAGCAACTATTCAAAAACTACAAATGATGACTTGTAATTTTCCAGAAATGACTTCTGACACATCAGGCACACTTTGGATGTCTATTTGAGCAGGAAAGACACACCTGAGACAAACAGAAAAATTCTAAGCCAAACGTGTATTTCGGCATTTTTGGGTCTTATCAGGTACATCTGGGGAAAAAATTCCCAACTACTTACAATGCAGCAAACTAGGCAAAAATGTGCAGTCTATGGTAGGAAAAAGGACAGGGTACACATTGAACACAAAAGCAACTTTTCCTAAACAACCTCATTTGCATAAGGTGCAATGATTGAAAAAAAAATGTATCCTGAAAGTTGATGAAAAATTTAATAATGATACTAAAACCTACAAATTACACTTAGAAAATTCCCAGGAATAAATTCTGACATATCAGACAAGCTTTGAGAACCCATCTGAGCAAGAAAAAAACAACAATCAAGACTAGTGAGCAATATTTGAGAGACAACTTTACATATGAAAATTCAGCACACTGACCCTCTCCTGATTTTCAAACATGCATGTCTACCTCTGACAAATTGTAACCATGCAATGCAAAAAAAAACAACCCACAAAACAAAACAAACCTCAAAAACCCACACAACCAAGGCATGAAGAGTTATGGAGAATCACTCATGCATCTAGGATGGTAGGCTCTGGTGGTACTTGTCATGACAAGTGTCCCTACACAGCCGAACCCCACAAGTCACACACCGAAATGAGGATTCCTTGCGTTTGCCCTTCTTTCCAAGGCTGCAGTGCACACATCTCCCTGCAGGCATGATCTTCCTCTTGACAAGGTTCACTGACTCATGTCCTTGTCTTTGGGTGGGCAGTCGGGGTGTAGAGGGTCTGGGTGAGGGACCTGGCTGACGGCGGCAAGTGAATGTCTTAGCTTAGCAAGTCCATCAATGACTCCCATCTGGAAGGCCAAGTGGTTGAGGGAAGCCTCCTTCTTCCCCCTGGGTGAGTGCAATCTTTCATACCACTGCTTGTACAGGATGAATGCATTCACCATGGCAAGACCCAGCAGGAACTGGATAAGCCGGAGCCACCACTTCTTGGACTTGCGGTCGATCCCATAGACCTTGCGCATTTGATCTGATAGATCAATGGGGCCCATGAATTTGTTGTAATCTTTCACACATGCAGGAGAGGGCACCACCACTTCAGTCCCATCATGCCTTCTCTTCCTCCTCACACTTGAATCATCTCTTGATGAGTGCACATTAGAGATGAGAGACACAAGCTTTGTGTCCCTCCAGACGGAGACTGTTCAGGATGGTCGTGTATACTCTCATGCACGATAGACACATGGCAGTGTTTCAGTAATCTTCGATTTAATGATCAAACGGTCAGAGCACTTACATGGCAAGACATCTTGTCCGCGCGTCGAGTCTAGACTGCCCGGATGTACAACACAAGGGACGTAACCGTAAATACAATGAGATATATAATACACGGTTGTCTCCCTTAGACCATAGAGAAGGCATTCCTAAACATCTCCCTTTCTTTTTGAGTTCGAAAATCTTGCGAACTGTCCTGGAACCATCCTGGCCTGGTGACTGGAAATAAGGGTTGCATTTAAAACAGAAAATTAACTCGAACGTCTTCAGAATTTGTTTGTGTCCACTTGTTCACATTTTTGTCAAAGTCATTAATAAAACTCAAACCAAATATATTTCTTTTCTCCCCCCCTTTTATACTTGGTTAGCATTAATATGGTCCTGATATTACACAAAAATTCTGGCTTAATGTTAACACAAATGAGAAACTTCACTGTGTGCTCCTGCACAACGTAAACACTGAAATTATTTTGTTGCTTCAAGCAACAATTAGCCAATTAGCACACAATTTTGCTTCACGCAAAGCTCTGCAAGGCACCACCGCCATCTACACTACAGAGCTGGCTCTGTAAGGCCTAACACCTCTACACTACAGAGCAAATTGGCACAACGGCCACCACAAAGTCCCGATTGCTCATTGATCTCGATAGCGAATCGGCACTTTAGCAATGAAGCCTCTGGTCCCACGAGTAACAGGTCTAGTTGGTTGCTCAGTGCTGACGTCGGCGGGTGTGAGGTCTCCCGTATCTGCCGGCTCCTCGAACCCGTCAGCTGGCATGACGACCTCCGGGTGTGCTGATCTGACATCTTGGGAATTTCGGGATGCCCGGCTTGGCTTGACAGGTGAGGTTGTGAGGGTTACCCTCTTTGGAGACAGCTGGAGGTGTTGGCGGTTGCGTCGGAACACTCCACCTGGTGTGTTTACCAGGTAGGTTCGGTTTTTGGCATCTGCTGCAACAATTGTGCCATCGGTTTTCCAGGGTTTTTCACCTGGACTGGAGCCAAGTAGGACGGCATCTCCTGGTTGAAGCGAAGATAAGGCTGTGGCACCATTACGCCTGTTGTAGTTCTGCCTGTATGTTTCCTTCGTCCTTGCGTCTTCCTTCCGGATGCGGCGGTCATCTGGAGCCTGTGGCGATAGATTCCTGGGTAGGGTAGGGACCTTGGTCCTGAGAGACCTCCCCATTAGGGCGACGGCTGGGCTCACGCCTGTACTGGAGTGTGGCGTGTTTCGGTAGTTCAACAACGCTAGATCAGGATTTGCTTGCTTCAGTATCTTCTTTGTAATCTTGACTGCAGCCTCTACTCCGCCGTTTGCCTGCGGGAACCCTGGACTGCTAGTACGATGTTGGAAGTCGAACTCTTCTGCGAAGTCCTTGAACTGGCGACACTGGAATTGAGGGCCATTGTCTGAGATTATGACCTCAGGGATGCCATGCGTTGCGAAGATCAGACGAAACTTGTTGATGACGGCGCTGGCTGTGGTAGAGTGGAGCTGGCGAACCTCCAGCCATCTGGAATAGTAATCTGTAACTACCAGAAAGTTCTTTCCCTGGTATGAACACAGGTCTGCCCCCAGTTGCTGCCATGGGCGTTGCGGCAACTCTGAAGGACGGAGTGGTTCATGTTTCTGGGCCGGTCGTTCAGATCCTTGATCATATCATCCAGCATTGTTTTGGTGATGCGAACGTTGGAACCGACAGCATCAGTGCGATAGTCTCCCCGCTTCATCTGACGCAGGAGGCTTGGGTTCTTGAGGACTTCTGGATATTCCTTCCTTGTGGACCTGATGATTTCCGCACAGAATATCCCCTGTGCGTCTAGGTGTCGAGACAGGGGGATGGATGTAAAAAAATTGTCAATGTACAGAACATGGTTGTTGCCAGGAGGAAGGTGTGGCTCACACAGGTCTGTGACCACACGGAAGGCAAGGCCATGCTCCACACAGCCACTGACTTTGCCAGCATACACATGCATGTCATAGATGTACGCACAGCAGGAACATCCCAGTGCCCACACCTTGCTACCTCTCTTGATAGGCTTCAGAGGCAAGTACTGCTTGATCAGGTTCCTGCCCTTCCCTTTTATCATAATCTCATCAACAGAAGTGTTCTGGTCTATGTAGAACTTCTCCTGAAATGCTCTCAGGAGTACATGGAAGAGAGGCCTCACCTTCCACAGCTTGTCTTAATGTGGGTCTCCAGGGCTTGGTCTTGGAGCTTCATTGCCTGCCAGGTGCAGATTGCTCCATAGCTGCCACCATCTTCGCCATGTGAATCTTGCAGTGAACTCCGGTACACATAGCACCCAGTGGGTGGAAAAATAATGGTTCATCTCTGGCAGGCGATGGATCCCCATAAAAAACAGCATGCCGATGAAAGCTCTCATTTCCACTGGGCTTGTGTCATAATCCCATTCAGCACACTTCTGTCGAGCTTACAAATTAGTTTGCTCAACGAGAAGATAGATGGCATCTTGAGGGAACACTAGATTAAAAAAATCCACTGGGAGAGCATCCAGAGGGGGGAATTCGGTGGGTCCGTGCTTCCCTTCATACACATTCTTTCAAGATGTGCACATCAAATGTCTGATGAAATGCACCGAGTCGCGGGGAATCTCGACGAAATCTTCCACGTCGAGAACTAACATGTTGACGAGTTCGACCACGCCCACTCGAGGTGCTGGGTTGAGCATCCTCATTAAATCTCTCAGTCTCAGAGCCCAAATGTGACGTGCTCGTTCTCTACTTAAATTTAATTCACTTCAACTGAATAAATTCTGGCTTGCTACTCTGTCTAGGGGTAAAATCTTTAAGAAAACAATGCACGCACCTTCATTCCCTTAATCAAACTATGGATGTAAAAGGTCTGACATTAAGGAAATGGCAACACAGTGGTAATATTTAAATGGGTTGTTTAATCAATCACCAGCATTCACCCTGGAAAGGGGAGTCAGCGGCAAGCGCCACAAATTATATCAAATGCAAAATTAGTTGACCAGCAATCAATTATTCATGACAAAACTAGCAAAGAAAAGAAACAAACATGGAAATAACGTCTGCCATTGAGCCGAGCAAAAACAAACGTACTTATCTGACCTCTCGACGAAACGTTGCGCAGTTCTTGCACGGGATTAACCCCCACGCCTAGCGCGTGCTACACTGGGGTAAGACAGGGGGAGGGGGGGGGGGGGTAGAGCACACGCGACATTTCAGCCGGTGACTCGGGGAAATTCACCACTTCGATGAAAACATGGCGGTTCATCTTTCTCTCTGGTGTGCTGACTCTGGTTAGCAGAGGTGGAGGTGACTTGTTCTTCTTTCACCGAGGTCATCTGTAGTGGAGTCAGTTTCCTGCGGGACGGGCCGTCTGGACGTCAGGCAGGCAGGAAGGCAGGCAGGCAGGCGGTCCACCACCTTCATTTGGGCCACTGGCACGTGGGCTTTCTTCCGTCAGTTCAGTGGCGGGCTGGGGCTTTTCTCATTTTCATCTCACTCTCCTCTTCCCATGAACATGGCCACAGCCATGGAAAAAACCTAACGTGAGCAGGGCGCCCGCATCTCCGTGGATTCTGCTCGTATGAAAATAAATGTCAGGATGCTTGTTGAGCCTGCTGCTGAAGCAGTAGTCAAACAAATCTTTGGCGTTGTCGATGTTGGCCGCCCCCGATTTCACGGCATTCGCAGCGCCGTGTTTTACGACTGCGCTTTCTCCATCCGATGCACTTTTCCCGTGGCGTGATCCAAAGAAGTTGCGCTCCCATGAACAGCCGAAGTCCTGGATGGCATGTGAGATATCAGCGAATGGGCCTTTGGACTTATACTGGGCTGCACAGCCATCACTCCATTGGATCATGTGCTCTACGGGAAGCCCTCTGGTGGTCTTGAGGTGATCCATCGCCACGACAGTGAAGGCGTAGACTGCATCGTAGTCATGGCGCCGGTCGTCACTGATGCAGATGAGGGACTCTGTCACAGTCTCCCCGCAAGCCGGGCAAGCATAGTACGTGACCATGGGGTGAACTGTTACTTGCTCGTGGTACCAGTGGGCTGCCTGGATTTCATCCTGGGACAAGCAAGTAAAGTTCTCCGCAAAGTCAAGCACCATGCCCACCGTGTTGCGTGGAAAGGGAGCAGCGGTCCTCATGGCAGTGAACTGCATCTGCTGCCAGCTGGCACGGAACAGGTGAGCAGCCAGAAAGATGACTTCTTCCTGAAGCTCTTGGACAAGCTCCAACATCGTGCCAGCCTTTCGGACCTTCATCTTGCGAGAAACCTTAAACAGAAACCCCCCAAATTATATTGTGCAGAAAAAAAACATACACAGGAAAATAGATACAAATTAAGACTTAAAACATAGTTTAGCAAGCAATGTAGTATGATAAGAATTAAACATTACCTTTTTCCCTGGTCGTTGGTGATCTGGGTGTCCCACTTGAACCAGGTGACAGGGTCCTGCTGGGGAAGAAGGCATTGGGGATGTTGCGCCAAGGACTTGTTTATGCACTGTGCACAGTCCCTGTACGCACAGTCTTTCTTCCACCTGCCATCCGCCCGTCCACATGTCACCAGATCAACAGCATGGTAGCCATGACATATCCTGGCAGTGTTGTTCATCCTTGCAGCAATGGTATTCAGAGCGTGGATTTTGAGATCGACGTTTGTGCAATACTCGCACAAGCACAACCGCAATCTCCAATTCCATCGAGGGTAAACGTGCAGCGGTTTGCACTTTGCAAAATGTGCCAAACTCGCATTTGTTGCCCCCGGATGTGTCACTCTGAAGTCCTCGAAGAGATCACGAAGAGGCATTGTCAAAATTGCTGCAGCTTTGCCAGATTTTGTGACATGCTTCTTGTCAGGAACAGGCACTGCAACACTCTCAAAGAAAGCCTGAATAGATTCCTCCATCTTCTTGGTGCTGCAGAAGTAGAGGCAACCTTAGTCTTCCTTGAATATCCGAAGCTTGACCATTTTTGACGAAGGTGACCGCTGCAAGCATTGATCAAGATTTGTCGAGCACAAAGAGACTTCTTGTTTCGTTTCATGCTCGTTTTCTTTAATTCTTGAAGAACGCCAACCGTCTTCTCTAAGGACTTTGGCTGCCGTTCCTCAAGTAATCGTTTCTTCCGAGGAGTCAATGTCTGCATGAGATCGGTGATAGTTTCCACCATCTCATACAGGGTCTGAGGAAGAGCTGCAACAGCACGCTGTTTTGCCTTTCTTCTTGCTGCTGGAGTGCGACTTGACGATGGAGAGGAAGTGCAATTGGATAATCGTACGGGGGTGCAGTTGGAAGTTGGAGAGGCACTTGTGGGTACAGGTGGAAGTATAGCAATGTTGTCGTTTACTGCACTGGCCGCAGTACAAGCATCTTTTTTTGTTCCTGAAAACAAAAAACAGTGTTCGACATAACAGACAAGATCAAATGTCCTGGGCAATATAATGTGAAATATTATTCCAGTGTTGAATTTACAAAATGAGAGCTAGGCAGAATGAGTATCCTCATAATACTGGAGCATATTCATATGTTGATATCTATGATAATATTTTTTTCAATCGTAAAAACAGATTTTTACCCTTTTTGCTTGCCCTCTTTTCTCGTTCACGTGCTGCTCTCTTCTCATTGACTCGATGTTTCTTCTGGGGATTCAGATTTTCCCACCATTTAGCCTTGGCCTCTCCATGGCTGTCTCTGCTCCTTTTTCTCTGCCCTTGTCATTAATCTTGTCTACCCTGGCTGTTCAGCTTTTTTGCGTTCCCTCATCTTCTGCATCCGCAGCCGACTTTGTTCTCATTGAAGGGCCTGCACAGTTAATATGTTTAATTAACACATGCTCCTATGCAGCATAATTCATCACATGTATTGCTAAAGATTACAGAAAGCTATGACAATCTTCTCTAAATATGCCTTTCTCTGTTAATTTAATCCCCTTTGTATTTTATCAAAGTTACTAGCCGCTTTGCGCCTAGGCACTGCAGCGCCAAAGCCACATAAGGCGCTTCGCGCCCATTTACTCATCTTACTCACTTAATATACTCCTGTGTCTCAGGTGGCATTGCCGCCTTCAACACAGTCGTCCATTGTTTACTTAGTAATTCACCTACCCCATGCCCCGATATACCACCATGCCAAAGTTCAGGTCAATAGAAGCCATAGTAACGAAATGCAAGGGGCTTAAAAGTTACAAATTCTTCAGCCGCCATTTTGTTTTTCTCATTACGTAACCATGATAACCAACTGAAAATAAAAAAGATGTGGACAGCAACCGACAATGTATTCTTTCTTGAGCCAAAATAGCCCTGAAAAGGGCCGTTTACAGGTATGCGTATATGTGGCAGCTCCACTTCTGTGGCAGTGGCAAGGCTCTGTTGTAGGGATGCGCACCCACCACTACCAAACTCCTCTGCAATGTATGTGCTAAGTTTAGTAGTGAGCAATGCGCAACAGCTCTCCGCCGTTAATCGCCATTATAACGGATGTTGCCGTTACGCGCGACAATGCACGGCCGAAAAGCACGCAGATTCCTCTGTGGGCACGTTCATGCAAGGAGAAGAGGGACATCGTGACAAGACCAACACTAACAGACTCGAGCCTTTCTCAACAACATGAGAACCAACCACATCATAGACACCATTAACGGTAGCAACAGTTGAGCACTCACACTTACAACCCAGAGAGAGAGAGAAAATCATTCACTTACCTTCACCTTGACAGGCGCCAATGCAGGCTGTCCGCAGGATGAACGGCAGAGACAAATCTGGCAACTGCAGAACCGGCTTTGAAGTCAGCCTGGCTTTCGGAGCCCTGAAAGCCTTCTCACATTCAACTGTCCACACCACTGTGTTCGGAACGTTCTTCTTCGTCAAGTCTTCACTAGCGATGGTATACTTGTCGATGGTTTGTCACTCTGGAGTTGCCCTGGAGATCGCTCCTGTCCGCAACTACAATCTTTCACTTCTCTCGATTTTCCTATCTTCCTCTATCCGTCAACACTCTGTTCTTCGAACTGTCAAACCTATCTTGCTTGATCTGTCCAAACTCTTGACGTAATGTCCTGACGACACAATGCGTCATATATCCACCAATCGCTATCCAGCAGTGAACGGGGAGGTAATTCCGAACTTCCTACCACACTCTTGGCATTTTTCCATCGGTGCGCCTGCAGTAAAAGCCTGTAGAGGGGCTTTCCCATGGTGCGTACACCGTTTATTCCTGCTGCAAGGCACGCAGGTTTTAATGTGCACATCCACATCTGATGACATAGTAGGCCAATAGAATGTCTTCCGCAGTCTATTCAGCGTGGAGTCACGCCCCCGATTCCCAGCCAGCATGCTTTCATGCGCAAAGCGCAGAACCGGCTTAATCAGGTGGTGCGGCACCAGCCACAGCTCTCTGTCTCCTCCTTTCGCCATCCAGCGATACCAGAGACTGCTATCCCTATCCACAATGAACCTCCTGTTTGTCCACAGTCGTTTCAGAGTTGGGGATTGAGCTGCTAACTCTTCCACAGTAGGCTGCTTACTGGTCTGGAGCCATTGAGCAATCAGGTTCAAATCAGGGTCTTTCCCTTGCTCATTAGCTCTGTCCTGGATGTTGAGCTGATGCATCCAATTAACTTCTGCTCCCGACACATTCCTGACACTGGGAATTATCGGAGCGACCGAAGCCAAGGGAAGCACATCATCCACATCCTCTTCAAACCGTTCCCACTGGTTGTGCGCCCGTTGACAGTAGGCGCATCCGCCGCACGGGAGGGAAGAAAGGTCCGCCCCAGCCATGTAGCAATTGCACTCACCCAGAATATCAGGCATTCTTGACAGTGCATCAGCATTGGCGTGGGCCTTACCCTTCCGATGCACCACCTTCATATCATATTGCGCCAGCTCCTCCACCCACCTGGCTAGTTGCCCTTCCGGGTTTTTAAACCTCATCAACCAAGCCAGGCTGCTGTGATCTGTACGCACACAGAAGGCCCTCCCCAGCAAATAGTGCCTGTATTGCCTTGTGAAAGCCACCAGAGCTAAAAGCTCTTTCCGAGTCGTGCAATACTTGCGCTGTGCGGGTGTCAGGGTCCGACTCGCAAAAGAAATAGGCCTTTTGTACCTCATCCTGGATTTGAGACAGACATCCCCCAACAGCGATGTTGGAGGCGTCTGTATCCAGGATAAACAGTGCCCCCTGCTGTGGCAATGCCAAAACCCGTGCTGTATACACTGCCTCCTTCAGCTGGTAAAAGGTTCGGCTGTGTTCCTCAGACCACTGAAAGGGTGCCTTGCCAGTAAGCCGATACAGGGGCACGGCCATCTCTGCAAGTCGAGGTATATGTTCCCTGTGATAACTCACAAACCCCAGGAAACTTTCTACCTCCCTAGTGTTTCTCGGAGGAAGCCAGTTCTGGATGGTTTCCTTGCTACTTGGATCAATGTCCACCGAGCTCCCCGTCACCACCTTACCCAGGAACTTGACCTTAGTGCAAAACAGATGACACTTAGACGGCTTGAGCTTCAAATTGTAGCCCCAGAAACGATCCAGAACCTCCCTCAGATTTGATACATGCTCTTGGAAATTCCTTCCCAAGACCAGCACATCGTCATTGAAAGCTAGGGCCTTTGTCCATGTCAATCCTCTCAGCACCAAATGAATGGCCCTCTGAAAGGTACTGGTGCATTGCACAGGCCAAAGCTCATGCGTCTGTACTCAAAAAGTCCAGAGCGGGTGATAAAGGCAGTTTTTTCCCGATCCCTAGGAAGGGTCTCGATCTGCCAATATCCCGAAGCCATGTCGAGGGTGCTCATGAATTGGTTTCCCGCCAGCGTATCCAGACAGTCAGAGATCAGGGGCAGTGGGAAAGCGTCCTTCTTGGTGACCGCGTTAAGCCTCCTATAGTCTAAACACCACCGGACTCCCCCGTCTTTTTTCCACCTGCGCCTGGGTCCTTGTGACCTGGTCACAGCACCACTGGACGTCCGAGCTGATATCTTCCCCACCCCTTCTGGGATTATGTGAGCTTATGGGAGATCTTGGGGTCCGTGAAGATACTCCTAATTGACCTGGAGCATTCATGTCCAACCCCTTTCCCATACTGTCCCACCCCAGAGTACCCATAGTCGATGATGGAATGCCAGCACAAGGACCACCTCCAGTTGACAGAGGGTCTGCCCCTGAGGCGAGCCGGTGCCCGTCCCTTGGCGAAATCTCTTGGTAATCGCCCCCCAGCAAGGACTCCGTTGCCTCCTTGTTAAAGAGGCCCCAGAGCCCCATACCCGGGCTCCCCAAGTCTTCCTGATCAGGGTGGATTTTATCCAGGGAACCCTGCTCCTGGAAACTAGCTTCCAGTTCGCTCGTAGGGGCTCCCGCCGTTGTGGGTTTCACAGGTGCCAGATAAGATGCCGGAACCGGCTTCCCCTCCAGCCCTCGCGCCCCACCCCGGTGCTTCACAAGTTCACCTGATCTAGTCGCCAGGAGATTGGACTCGTCTGCCATAAGGCACCTTCCATGCCACTTGCGGACATACCAGCCAACATCATCCTTTACCTTCTGGCTCACTGCCGAGGACACGAAGAAGGTGTCCACCGGCAGATCGTCCCGAGCCAAGAATGCGGCCAGGATATGAGTTACTCTAGCGGTCGTGTTGAGCTCGGCCATGATGACTGCCAACGTCAGTCGCCGACTTCCTTCGGTCCGCGTTCCAGAGTGGGCCATTCCTTGGCAGCTCTAGTGGCCTAGGGAAGCTTTTCGAGGTGCAATCAAATGCGTTGGGAACTCTCCCAGCCTCCCCGCAAACCCTGTATCCTGCCAAGGAAGAAACCACACTACCCTGGACTCCCTAGCATGCAAAAGGCAGTAGTGAGGGTAGGGAGGAAATTTGCATGGTAGGC
Source organism: Theodoxus fluviatilis (assembly GCA_034096865.1). Classification (NCBI taxonomy): domain Eukaryota; kingdom Metazoa; phylum Mollusca; class Gastropoda; order Cycloneritida; family Neritidae; genus Theodoxus; species Theodoxus fluviatilis. The sequence goes on from JAWQFJ010002338.1 coordinate 89,873, forward strand.
ACAGACATTGCCCTACATGGAAAAACGTAACAGATAATCGCAAATAACCCCCCAAAAAGATTACTGCTCGCTACTAAACTCAAAAACAATTAAAAACTGAACCTAAAAACAGTTAAACACCAATACCGCACCCAAAAGCACTCAAAGGACGATCAAGCAAGGGGGCATTAGTACGCAAGGGAAAACTGAGGACGATCAAGCAAGGGGGCATTAGTACGCAAGGGAAAACTGAGGACGATCAAGCAAGGGGGCATTAGTACGCAAGGGAAAACTGAGGACGATCAAGCAAGGGGGCATTAGTACGCAAGGGAAAACTGAGGACGATCAAGCAAGGGGGCATTAGTACGCAAGGGAAAACTGAGGACGATCAAGCAAGGGGGCATTAGTACGCAAGGGAAAACTGAGGACGATCAAGCAAGGGGGCATTAGTACGCAAGGGAAAACTGAGGACGATCAAGCAAGGGGGCATTAGTACGCAAGGGAAAACTGATGACGATCAAGCAAGGGGGCATTAGTACGCAAGGGAAAACTGAGGACGATCAAGCAAGGGGGCATTAGTACGCAAGGGAAAACTGAGGACGATCAAGCAAGGGGGCATTAGTACGCAAGGGAAAACTGAGGACGATCAAGCAAGGGGGCATTAGTACGCAAGGGAAAACTGAGGACGATCAAGCAAGGGGGCATTAGTACGCAAGGGAAAACTGAGGACGATCAAGCAAGGGGGCATTAGTACGCAAGGGAAAACTGAGGACGATCAAGCAAGGGGGCATTAGTACGCAAGGGAAAACTGAGGACGATCAAGCAAGGGGGCATTAGTACGCAAGGGAAAACTGAGGACGATCAAGCAAGGGGGCATTAGTACGCAAGGGAAAACTGAGGACGATCAAGCAAGGGGGCATTAGTACGCAAGGGAAAACTGAGGACGATCAAGCAAGGGGGCATTAGTACGCAAGGGAAAACTGAGGACGATCAAGCAAGGGGGCATTAGTACGCAAGGGAAAACTGAGGACGATCAAGCAAGGGGGCATTAGTACGCAAGGGAAAACTGATGAACCACTGAAACGTTAAAGAAAGCAATTGACATTAGCACATAAGTTCCCCTGTCAAACATTACACACGGGGAAAGTATATTATAAGCAAAATGCAACCAAGAGAAATGAGTATGCGAAGACAAAGCATTAACAACATTACTGTTTAACCCTCTGAGCGCCGTCGGCGGTCATAACCGCCGAAGTAGTTACCTCCCCTCACAGCCGTCGGCGGTTATAGTCGACAAACTGATAGGCATGTTTGAATCTGGCGCTGTTTGCTATGAATCTTGGGATTGTGAGAGCTCTCTACGCATGGAGACTGCACAGAAGAGCCTCGCTTTCATAATAATAGTCGCCATATTGTTTCACTGCACGTGCGCGAATTTAGATCGAATTTTTAAGTTACTGATCGAGGTAGACACGCTGCCGCTCGTTTCGATTGCGCACGCTGGCCCAGAAATGACTCAGCTCGATCCTGATGAAGAGCGAATCTTCGAAATATTGTTCGATTCGGACTCGGAAGAAGAATTCCATGGTTTCACAGAGGAAGATTTGGTCGAGTTTGCCGCAGACAGTGACTCCGATGACGAAATCGAAGTTGAACCAGCGCAGTCTAAGATTCCGTCTGTGTGTGACCACTCTTGGTTGCTGTGGCAAACTCAACCAAATCTTCCTCTGTGAAGCCATGGAATTCTTCTTCCGAGTCAGAATCGAACAATATTTCAAAGATTCGCTCTTCATCAGAATCGAACTCAATCATTTCTGAGCCAGCGTGCGCAATTGAAATCGCGCAACAACGTGTCTACCTCGATCGGTAACTTCTAAATTCGCGCATGGACTCTCCTCAACATGTGCCCAATGAGGTATCTAAATCGGATGCTTTTTATCTCTATTTCAACTAATAAAGTCGTTGACTTGATGATCGACAAAACGAATCGCTACGCTGGTCAAGTGAGGGTGAAGAAAGGAAGCGATGCGGGAATTTATTCTCGAGTGAGTCAGTGGCAGCCTGTCACTCGACACGTTTTTTTATTTGTGTTGTCTCAGTAACTAATGACCAACTAACTTTGCTTTGGGACGTACAAGAGGGTGTACGACGTCTACGCCTGAAGGAATTTTTCTTTAAAGAAGATGCCCCTACACAGCTTCCATCCAGACCTAAATTCTACAAGAAGAAAATGTGGTCACCCCCTGAAGGAAGGGATAAAGGCCTGGACGCCTACTGTGACACCATCACATCTTTGGTCACTGGTTACATCCCTCCTCCTGTCAAAAAGCATAACCTAAGCAACGACTGCCGTAAAGCTCTAGCGGAACTGCGCCAGATGGTTAAGTCTCGTCTGATCCGGATCTCCAAAGCAGATAAGGGAGGAGCCACAGTGGTTCAGGACTTTACTGCTTATGAAGCGGAAGCTTTGCGTCAACTTAACAATCCGATGCATTACACCAAGTTGGACGACAATCCCACAGCTGACATCGCCAACCAGTCCAACCGCTTCGTGGAACAGTTGAAAGACAAAACACTTATTGATGACTACTGCTTTAAATGGGCTCTGCTGGAAGCTGAGACTACACGTACCAGCGTGTTCTACCACCTACCCAAAGTCCACAAGGACAGACAGAACCCACCTGGACGCCCCATCATTTCTGGTTGTGGAGGACCTACAGAGAAGCTGTCCAAACTGGTGGATCATTGGCTGCAGCCATTGGTCTGTGACCTACCGTCTTACGTCAAAGACACTACGCATTTTCTGCAGCTAGTGGAACAGTGGAAACTCCGCTACGGCCCTCTTCCTCCTGACGCACTCATTGTCACCATTGACGTGGTGGGGTTGTATACCAACATACCCCACGATGAAGTGGCCACGTCCGTCACTGATTTGTTATCCACGAGACAGCACCTGGTCCCTGAAGCTCCACCAAAAGACTTGCTTCTGAAAATCATCAACCACATCCTGAAAAACAACATCTTCCAGTTTGACGGTCAGATCTACAAGCAGATCTTCGGAACTGCTATGGGGACCCCCATGGCTCCTACGATTGCCAACATTTTCATGGGGTGGCTGGAGAGTGACGTATTGACCCGTTGTCCTTGGGCCATAGATCCAGGTATTTGGAAAAGATACATTGATGACATCATCACTCTCTGGTTCTGCGGCCAAGATGAACTGGTGAAATTCATGGTGTGGCTGAACGATCAACACCCGAGCATAAAGTTCACCTACAGTTATGGAAGAACCAGTGTGCCATACCTGGATGTAAGCCTTTCCATCACTTCTGAGGGACTTTTGGTCACTGACCTCCACGTGAAGCCCACAGATGCTGCCATGATTTTACCATTCCACTCATGCCACCCGCGTCACTGTCCTCGAAGCATCCCCTACAGCCAGTGCTTACGTCTGCGTCGCATCTGCTCCGAAGACTTTACGTTCGGACGCAGGTGTGATGAACTAAAAAAGAAGTTAAAAAAGAGAGGCTATCCCGTAGGACTGACTGAGGCTGCTGTGGTAAAAGTGGCAGCCAGGACTCGAGCATCTACTCTTCAGTATGCTCGAAGAGAAGCCGAGGGTACAGACAGAGTGCCGTTTGTGATTCGTCACAACCCTAACAACCCGCCTCTGAGCCAGTGGTTGAAACAGTTTCTGCCGGTGCTCTACACTAGCACACGGATGAGACGGGCAGCTCCAAACCCGCCTATTGTGGGAGAAAGAAACTGTTTCAATTTAAGAAAACTGCTGATGCCCTCGACCCTCCCCTTCCCTCGTACTTTGGCTCAGGAGACCAACATCGGGTGTCACCCTTGCCCCAAATGTGTACTGTGTCAGAGATACCTGCAGGACACTACCACCTTCCGCAGCGTCATTACTGGCCAGTCTTTCCACATCAGAGACTGCTTGTCGTGCACGTCAACCAACGTCATCTATCTCATTGACTGTGAACAGTGTCACGACAGGCAGTATGTGGGTGAGACTGGCCAGACCATACGTAGAAGGTTTTACGGACACACGTACGACATCCGCAATAACTTAGACACCCTAGTGGCTAAGCACTTCAGGTCCCCTGGGCACTGCCTCTCCCACATGAGAGTGACCATCATTGAGCAAATACACGTGGACGATGCCAACATCAGAAAGCGGAGAGAGAAGTTCTGGCGCTTCAAGCTACGAACCAACTACCCTGAAGGACTGAATGTGTTTGACTGAGAGAAAGTGAGATGGATGGAACTATGAACACTTAAAGAGAGAGAGAGAGTTGGAGGTAGAGAGAGAGGGGGAGAGAGAGAGAGAGAGAGAGAGAGGAGAGGGAGAGATAGAGAGAGAGTGACAGAGAGACAGGGAGAGAGAGAGAGAGAGGGAGACAGAGAGAGAGAGAGAGACAGAGAGACAGAGACAGAGAGATAGAGAGAGAGAACACTCTGGACACTGGATGCTGAGAAAGCTCGGGCTCCGAGAACTCGGGCTAGAACATTTTTTTGGGGGATGAGGGTGGTGGAGAGAGAGAGAGAGAGAGAGGGGGGGAGAGAGAGGGGGGAGAGAGGGGGGAGAGGGAGAGAGAGAGGGAGAGAGAGGAGGGGTAGAGCTCTGGAGTGCCTACGTCATGTCATTCTGAAGTTTTTTACGTCACGTGTTGCATCATTTATGTGTTTCTGTATTAACTGAAGAAGGGCGTATGCCCGAAAGCCTTTTGATTTTGGTGTTTGTCGTGTGTTTTTTTCTTTTTATTTGTCAGTTTATTTTTAAATCATATTGTATTGCATGGACATAAATTTCAATGTGTCTATCAGAGAGAGCATTCAATTTTCCATCTTTCCTCCCAAAAGTTTGCCTCTATAGCAAATAATAAAATAATTGTATATTTTTAAACAGAAGAGGGGTCTCGGTTTTGGGGCACGTCCAGAAAATAACTGGCTGCAGGGAGTAAAATCCGTGAAAAATTAATGGCGTCCAGAGGGTTAAGCAAGCAACATTAGCACATAGGTCCACCTGTCAAACATTACACATGAGGAAAGCATTCAGTAGATGAAATGCAACCGCAAAGCATTAATCAACAAAAGACAAAGCATTGACAACATTCAGCCCTTGTAAAGAAAATCCCAATAGGCGAAACGAGTCCATGCCTCCCCCCCATCAAATAATGTAAAGGAAGGGATCGCACTAAATAGTCATGCGAAAAGAGGCACGGAATACACGAAAATGCTCATATATAAAGCTGTACGCTCCCACAAGGCGTCCCTCGTGAACGGAGCGCACAAGAACGGTACATATGGACTCGAAAGGTGAAAAAATACATTAGCTCTTTGTTTGCGTTAAAAAGTGTAGCAACATGTAGCGAGTCACGAAGGGTAAGTGGTAACCAACTGTTCGAACAGTCTGCCACGACCACCCCTCCTTACCGCCATAAAAGCATGAGTCGCTACAAGCCCTACTAGATTGATAAAAGACAGGAATGATAAACGATGTGGGAGCTTTCTCTTTCACACTGTGACAGTTTCTTTCACCCTTCTTGCTTACTTGAGTCACCCCTTTCACTCACGGTGCAACGAGTTCCTAGTACCACTCTCACGCTAGCACTTCTGTCATACACGGCGCGGGAAATCACACAACGCCTCTCTCATACACGGCGCGGGAAGTCACGCAACGCCTCTCACATACACGGTGCGGGAAGTCACACAACACCTAGACATTTACACAGGACGTGGTTGACTCCGAGGCGTCTCTTACGCTGCTAGCAATACTTCCATACATGGCACAGACTCACACAACGCCACTCTCATGTGCGGTGCGGGAAGTCACACAACGCCCCTTTCATGCACGGCGTGGGAAGTCACGCAACGCCTAGACATTTACACACGACGTGGTCGACTCCGAAACGTCACTTTCGCTGCTAATCTCACTGTCATACATGGCGCAAACAATCACACAACGCCATTCTCATACACGGCGGGACACTCGAAGCACTCTCTCTCTCCCTCTCTCACATACACTCTCTCTCCCTCTCACACGGTCAATCAAATACAGAGTCTCACGGAAAGAAAATGAAGTTAGGAAGAACACATTGACACCACTTCTCCCTCCCCACCGCATGTCTCCCACATGCCCACAGAATAGCGACGACGCCAAGTGTTGTAGGGACGCGCACCCGCCTCTACCAAACTTCTCTGCAATCCATATGCCTATTCTGTGCTTGTTGTTTTCTGTTCCACTGGCCCCAGCACCAAGTTTTGCTTTCCCCAAAGTTTTAGTGTCCACTCTCTCTTGGATCTCCCTGTGTTCACTGCTGCCCTCACAAACTGGCACCACGCGGACTTCAGTCCCTGAAACTTGTCCGTCTGTCTCATCTTGTCCATGCTCTACCACTGTCTCCTCGTCAGCCCCTGCTGACAGGTCTTCTTCAGACATGTCCATGTCTTCAGACTGGCCTATAACTGACTGGAACACGCCCTCGTTTTCCAACACTTGTAGGTGGATCTCCTCCACGGTTGACAAGTCTTGTCCGTCTGTCTCACCTTGTTCAGGCTCTACCTCGTCAGCCCCTGCTGTCAGGTCTTCTTTAGACATGTCCATGTCTTCAGACTGGCCTTGACCAACGTCTGCCTCACCAGATTTCCCCACTGCCTTCACACCAGCCCCTGCTGTCAGTTCTCTTTGGGCTGTAAAGCCACCTGGTTCCACCATTTCAGAAACTTTGAACTCAATGTTCGAGTTGAGTATGGCCTTCATGGCCCTCATGCTAAGACTGCAAATATCTTTCATAGGGACACCGGATGGCCAGTTTGCCAACCAGTAGTCCGTGGAGCCTCCTTGCAACTTCTTGTGGAGAAAAGATGACAATCCACCCTTGCGTGCTGCAGCGTTCAGGTGATCCCGAACTCGTGCTCTCAATGATGCTTGAGTCTGGTGTGAGGTTTCGTTTCTGTAGGCATTTCTGATCTCCTGGATCAATAGGTGGGTGGGCCTTGCCAAATTTTTCTTTCACCTGCCCCCGTCCTAGTATCTGCGCTTTGAAGGCACCAATGTCATCAGGCACCATCATAAAAAGGAAACTGTCCACTCCCAAACTGTGGAGCTTCTGTAAATTGCCTGACAGTTTCCTAATCAAATTCTGTTTGCTGTTGGCATTGGCTCGGCGCCTCTCTGCAGCCTTCTGACAGAAGCCGTTTTTCTGCTCCTGTGACAGCACCTTCCACAGCTCTCCCCCAGTCTTGCATTGCAAGGCTTTTCCTTTGCTGATTTCTGCCAAGAACAAGGTGTATCCGTTGATACTCATGGTTCAAGTGGGCACTGTAATGTAATCTTCACCTTGACAGGCGACAATGCAGGCTGTCCGCAGGGTGAACGGCAGAGACAAATCTGGCAACTGCAGAACCGGCTTTGAAGTCAGCCTGGCTTTCAGAGCCCTGAAAGCCTTCTCACATTCAACTGTCCACACCACTGTGTTCGGAACGTTCTTCTTCGTCAAGTCTTCACTAGCGATGGTATACTTGTCAATGGTTCGTCACTCTGGAGTTGCCCTGGAGATCGCTCCTGTCCGCAACTACAATCTTTCACTTCTCTCGATTTTCCTATCTTCCTCTATCCGTCAACACTCTGTTCTTCGAACTGTCAAACCTATCTTGCTTGATCTGTCCAAACTCTTGACGTAATGTCCTGACGACACAAAGCGTCATATATCCACCAATCGCTATCCAGCAGTGAACGGGGAGGTAATTCCGAACTTCCTACCACAGCTCCGTCCCTGCTGGCAGGTATACGCAGTGATGTCCTCTTTTGGCGTTGTGGCAAGCTTTCGGATAAATTCCTTCTTTAGGCCAAGTGTGATAACCAAAAAATTTGTTCACAGATCTTGATCATTTGACTTTACCTACCCACACACCAAATTTTGGTCAAATCAGAGCACTTTGAGTTTTCGGCGGCCATCTTGTTTGTGCCCACTTCCGGTTACCATGGCAACACCAATTTTTTTTAACCCAACCATGTACATAATATCCGCAAGGGTGGGGCTGTATCAGCCAAACGGCCCTTGCATCTCACTGAAGTGCAGCCTGGTACACCACATTCTCAGTTTTGCCATCCGAAGTGTGAACATACAGGTTGTCAGCTTGACCGACGTGGGAACATCCAACATACAGCTGTCCATGTGAAAAGCAGGGTTCTTCCAGCTGCAACCCAACAACATGCAGCGACTGTCCTTGGGATTTGTTGATCGTCATGGCGAAGCAGGAACGCAGGGGAAACTGAAGTCGTTTGAACTGGATGGCGTAGTTGGCATTGGGAGTCAGTGGAATCCTTGGGATGAAAACGTCTTCTCCTCTAGCTTCTCAGTGATGATGGTCGCTTGAATAACAAACATTCCAAGTTGTTTGATGATCAAGCGAGTTTGGTTGCATAGCCTCGGGGCATCCAGGTTCCGGAGCAGCATAACTGGGCAGCTGATCTTGAATCGCAAATCATGTTGTGGTAGACCAGAAGGTTCAAGGGAGTTGAGAAACTTTGTTGGATATGTTGTGGCGTCCTCTACTTCAAGAACTGTGTCCACTGACTTGTAGGATGTTTCATCTCCGGGTATCTGATGCAGAAGATGGTTGTTGATGGCGCTGACGTCTACATTCTTTGGTGCAAGAATCGCTCGTTCACAAAGCGAGGCTGGGTTGGTGTAATTCTCTGCAAGACGGAGGTACACTTTCTCTTCAAGCTGGTGAGTGGTTGTAACGTTGTGTGCAAACTCCTTCACTTCCAACTG
>JAWQFJ010002339.1:5000-20000 GCA_034096865.1 Theodoxus fluviatilis
TCTCGCTTACATCCATTCTGGAATAAGTTGAAGCAATTTTACATTTCGGTCGTTTTTAACATCACGTTTCTCCCATCTAAAGTAGGGAGTCAAGGATATACATTCTTGTCTGACCATGGAAAGCGGGGATTCCAACTTCTTAGTGTCTTCATTATCACTTATATACATTGTATCTCCCATTCAAAGCAATTACGGTTTTTACATTTGACCAACAGTAAACCGTTTTACCACCAACGATGCTTTTCCCCTTTTCCTTCGGGCTGTCACAATCCCTCTCTGCGCTCCTGGCATCGAAATGAGGCATTCAAGGATTTAGTTAGATAGCCCCAGCCAGATCAGGGTGACCCCAGTGTGTGTGTCCTTGTGAGACAGATCCGCCACTGCTCCATTCCCTTTTCAACCCCCAGGAGTGACCTCTGGTGACAAGAAGAGGTGTAGTTCGCCTACTCGCCTGGGGCGTGGACACCAGGAGAGCAATCCTGGGAGCGATTTTATCAACACTCTGTCCATACCAGGGCCGGACCAAATGAGTTGTGAGGGGGGGGGGTTCCTTTTTGATTGGGGGGGACAAATCAGCGAAGTGGCGAAGCCACGAGCGCGCGCCTGCGAAGCAGGCGCGCAAACTAGGGGGGTCCGGGGGCATGCCCCCCCCGAAAAATTTTTGAAAAACGGTTAAAATCTGTGCAATCTGGTGCATTCTGGGCCTTGTTTTGAGGGGTAAGAGCAGCATTGTTTTTGGAGACACACACAAAAAATATATTTAAAAAAAACTCAAACCAAGGTACATGCTTTATCTAGGGGGGGTTCCGGAACCCCTGGAACCCCCCCCCCCCCCCTGGATCCGGCCCTGCATACAGAGCTCTGCTCTTGTTGCAACGTATTAAGAATGCTTCTCTCGCAACCAAATGTCCGATGTGAAGTTCTGCAGTTGCAAGGATGATTCTCTTGCAAACCTTGATAGACTCCGATAAGAAATAGTTCTCTACCCGACTGTGTCCTATTGAGAGTAAAAGTTTTTTAAATTTTGAAACCAGGAGTTTACATGCAGAAGCGTGTCAAAATAAAAGAGAAGTAATCTCATTAGATCTTAATGAGTTTCCATTTTATTTCAATTTCTAGAATACTTTCTTCATGAATCACCAGATGAATTGCCTTACGTCAGACACTTTAAATCAAAATATCGACGCCGTCTCCGACGAAAAAAACCAACGAAAGACAAGATGGTTATCCTATTCTTCCCGCGACATAAATGTTTCTGCAATTGTCTACTCTTCGGTTCCAGACAGTCTGGTACGGGCTCTCGCAGAACAATCCTCCACGTGCCTGGATCGCTTTCTCAGGAAACGCTAAACGGCGGAGTCTGAAGCACCCGTCAAGAAGGCGAGTGAATGAACCCGGTAGTGGCGGGTGTGAAAACACTCCCGGCTCGCTAAGTCTCCACGGCCAGCCAGCCAGGCTGGCTGCAAGAAGTGTTCGATGAGTCTCTCCAAATTGCAAAATTCCTCTGATAAACACCGGGCGAGAAGAAACCAGGCTGGCCGTGATGTTGGCGCCACGGGATCGTCTGCGAGGCATTCCAAGACGTTACCTGCCGACGGGACGGTGCCAGGATCGCGGGAACCAGACTGCGGACAGGTGCGGCCAGACAGAGGAACTCTCCGTCTGTCTGGAGATACTCGCTTTTTGCCCATCAGACACCAAGGCCCGCCAAGCCACGTCGGCGAGGAGGAAAAAACAAGAGGAGATGTTTTATTTGAAAAGAAAAGAGGCAGACGATGAGGTAATGAGGCAGGTTGCAGAGAAGTAAAATGAGATCAAGAAAGAAAAAGGAGAATAAAAGGGACGAGATCACGAGATGGGAGAACGTCAGAGAAGAATATATATATATATATATATGATTCTATTTGACTATATCGTTCGCTCAGTGAGAGAGAGAGAGAGAGAGAGGAGAGAGAGAGAGAGAGAGGGAGAGAACGACAGAAAACAGCAGAAAGGAAAGAGAAAACGATGGAAAGATGAAAAGATAGAACGATGCATAAAGACGAGATTGTGTGTGTGTGTGGGTGGGGGGTGTGTGTGTGGGTGGTGTGTGTGTGTGTGTGTGTGTGTGCGTGTGGATGTGTGTGTGTGTGTGTGAGAGAGAGAGAGAGAGAGAGAGAGAGAGAGAGAGAGAGAGAGAGAGAGAGAGAGAGCACGATGCAGACTGAGAGGCGAGGGGTGGCGGTGATGTATTTGGTGAGATGGCGACACTGGGTAGTTAAGGCGGGAGGCAGAGGAGGGCTGTGTGCTTGCTGTCTCGCCCTGGAGCAGTCCGGGCAGACCGCCCTTTCATGGCGACCTGCCTGCCCGCCGTCTGGCCTGCGTCTCGATCACTCCCGTGTTGACTTTCATTTGTGGGCGATGGGGAAAGCCAACAGATAGTAAGGCTGTAAATTGTCCTCCATGCCCGCATGACATAGTCCTCCTCCCCGTGAGAAATGGTTCTTGTTTCTGTTCGCCTAGGAAGGCTCCGAGTTGAGGTCCCCTCTTCCATTCTACCTAAGGTCCTTTACCCCCACCCCACCCCCATCCTCTCTCATCCACCCTGGCCCCCTTACTGTATAGAGTGGAACGTGGAAACGAGGGCAGGGTGTGGAATGTAGGATTAGTGTTGGATTGGTTTTCATTCTACGGACCATTGCATTTGCACATCTGTTGTTGAGTAGATCACTCGTTCAACCAACACTTGACCACCGTCCTATTCACTCCCCTGCCTGTTCAAAAATCCATCCGTCTGTCGGCCTGACATCCACCCATCTGACGGATCATTTAACTTCTATTTACCTGTTTCATTTCTTTACTCATTTGTTTGTGCTTTCCCTCCCTCCATCATCCATTCACCAATCCATCAATCCATCCACCAACTCATCCAACTGTTATTTCACATTTCAACTCATTCAGCATTTTGAAATGTTACTTCTTTATCTGTAGATATGAACGCACACACACACACATACACACATTATATATATATACAGACATATATTTATATATATATGTGTGTGTGTATGTATATACATGTAATACATGAATACAGGCTATAAAGAAAGTTATAAGAACAACCAAATTCATAGGTATGCATACATTGCTTTTTTTAACCATTGAAATCTGTACAAAGTAATTATTCTTGTGAGTAGGCTGAAGTTGCAGAGAGAAATGATCATGTTCTCCTTTCCAAAAAAGAAGAGTAACAGAGGCGAGATAGGTATATGCTCCTACACACATTGGGGACACAAATATATCAATTAATGCATGTCCTTCGCTTGTACATAGCAATTTAAAAATTGAGGGGTCTCTGATGATATACAACTTGCATTTCATCAAGGAGGTATGCTGCATTGATAAGGTAAGAAACAATCAAGTTTACTGCATGGTTTGTATTGTTTTTGGTATCTGTAATGAGACGTCTTTGGCATTAATGGACGCAGCGAGATGTCCTTTTTAAACACCACTGGTTGTCATCCGATTTGTACTTGCACAGAGTCAAACAATACATCAGCATTATGTCACTTATGACCAAAATAACATGGTTAATTATTCATTCATTAACATCCCTCTAAACCATATTCATTGCCTTAGTCGTGCTGAAACCATTTTTACAAGAATTCGCTGATGAGTTCAACAACCAGCAAGCCTGCCAGCCTGAGAGCCAGCGGATAAGCAAATAAGTAAGTAAGTGAGTCGGAAAGAGAGCTCTAAGTCAGGTACATTCCCTAGTGGAGTAAGATCCCGGACGAGCCCCCAACTTAACTCCCCACTCCCGCCATATCACGATGGCGCCCAGCACGAGACAGGGAGGAGACAGAGTGGTAGTAATGAGCCATTTCATCAGGGCATGCTGGCAGACCAGCCCTGGGTGGCCTGTCTCCACCCAGGGTCAGGCCCCCCATGCCCATGCTTTCCTTGTATACTGGGTGAGTCACCCCAGGTTGTAGAAAGTTTGGAAGTAGAATGTCAGGTTAATGTAGAGACCATGTGGTGATTAGTATTAATCATCATACTACAGCAAGCGCCCCTAGTATCCAATGCTGAAGCTGTGGGCTTTTTGTTGTTGTCTCTTTTGTGTCTATTTTTAAATATTTCTTCAAAGTCTTTTCCCATCACTTTCTCAAATTAAGCCCATTTCATTTGAATACAAGAGTTGGTGTGTATGAGACATTCCTTGTTATGGAAAGAAGATTTTGACAATATCTGATGAAAGCTTTAACTGAGACAAAAGATGAAACCAATGAACTGTCTGCATCAGAAGAAAAATCCCTTTTGTATTGGTTTATGCACGAGCTAATTTTTAATTCAAGGAGAGGACAAATGATGGAGCATGAGAGAAAAATGCACATGGACTATTCCACTGTTAGATACTGCACACATCAGTATGAATACATACAAAGACCAACGTTGACTATTCAAACAGGAAAGTACAGCAGAATGTCCAAATCAAAAGACACCACAGAGCTATGTGCAACGAGAAGTTATCTAAGGTCATACTGACCCATTTAATGGCACAACCAGATCCCTTTTTTTCTCAGAGGTCATATAAAGAAATGACGATTTTCGTTGTATAGAAAGTTAAATATGTGCTCATGCTTCCAACAAAATGGAGAGGGTTATGTTTTGTTTTGTATGTATTATTTTTAATTTTATATATTCATAAGAATATAATGAAAAGAAGACAAACAAACAAACTTCAAATATACTTTTGTCAGTGCTTGAAAAAGTCAAAAGATAAAATGTTTGCACTAGTTTGTTATTATTAAAGCCATCTATCCGTGAACCATAAATCTCCTCTAGCTATGCCTTTAGAATCTCATGCTCATTCGCTTGCTCATCAGCGCACATTTTCTAAGAAGGAACATTCTCCCAACCTGGATGCCACCACCGTCTTTTCCAGACGTTCCCACCCCGTTCCCGCACGCGCCACCGTCTGGAAACGGGTGGCTGAGGGACTGCCAAGTCGCCAGCGCACCCGTTCTGGCCCCCCCCTGGCGCTGTTTGTGTTCCTGACTATTTACGGAGATCAAATGTTGACGGCGACCCACGTGGAGCCGACTACGACGACCGTGACTCCAGTCGCGCACCGCCGACGTCGTGACGCGACGTTTCTACGTCACACATGACGACATACGTGGGCGTGGCTTGTCATACTGTTCGACTGCGATTGGTGAATCGGGTTTGCTGGATTGGAATTATGTCTGCTATTGTACATATACAAAGCCCTGAAGGTCAATCACAAGAGCAAATTGTATTTATCTGACCGAGACAACGAAAATGGTATTTTCGTTACGCTGATTGTGGGCGGGCTGTGTCTTATTCTCGTATTTCACTCCACATACGTTGATTAAAAGAAATTAAGAAGGCTGCACGTTGCTTGGGAAAAGTATTCATCAAAGATTATGCTTTAACAACAATGATTCATGCAAACACTACATGATTTAAAGTACGGTTACTGTTGCAATAGTTTGCAATAAAACAGACCAAAAGAACGTTTGAGTCTCAGTAGTTTGTTGAAAGATTACTATTGACAATGAAGACAAGAATTGAAATTAAAATTATGCATACAAATTGCGCTACTTTTCCTCTAAAGTCTTTCTGACATAAAAGTAGTTTTCCTATTCAACACTGCCAGGGACTTTTTTGGTCGTGTTTGTATATTTGTTTGTTTGTTTGGTGTTTGTTTTTCGGATGCACACGAGAAAGACTTTTCAGTCAAATTATGGGCTATTAAGTTACTTTTGATATACGTCTTCATTGTCATCTGCCATTCTTTCGACAAGCAACGAGAGCTCAGTTTTGCAGTGGTGTGTTTCATGGCAAAGATCGCTGACTACAACACGCACAAGCTCTATGGCTTTGGCTTGAAAGCAAGCAGTTGAATCTAACTAATACGTGAAGTTGTTTCATATGAAGAAATACAGATGGAATGGCTAGAATGTATAAACTGCTTTTCATGGGAAACGACGAAAGCAAAGTATGGAGTTAAAATGTGAAAGGATTTTCTGGCATTGGTATCTAAACCATGTGTAGACTTACTCTGCAGTAGACATGGATGGATAACATCCGTTTATTAAATGTCTTCCGGATGTTATAGTATTCTGCAAAGAAAGTAGAAACTTTTTAAAATACAAAACTAAATGAATGTATCCCTTATTAAAATTTAGTTATTAAGATGCAGCATAATAGCTATAGAAAAACTAAGCAAAAATTGCCAGGCTTGAAATGCTACAAATACGTGTAATTGTGAAATTGCATATATGCAACATTGAAGTGTGTGCCAGTTAAGGCGTGTGTACTAACAACCAACAAAACCAACTACATGCATGACTGTACGTACACTTAGGTGCAAAACTGCATTCCGACACTTCAGCAGATATAACACACCCTTCCACACAATAGAGAACCAATTTTAAAAGGTGATTGCATTCCACACGAATCGCAGATACTACGGGCATGCCAATATATCTGCCGAGTCAGCTCGCTTGCTTCCAGAAAATTCTTCCAGAATGCGACTTGCTCCTTCATTCCTGCTGCATACCGCCTTGGACTTCATGTGCTCTATCACTGGCGAAAACCTGCGGGTTGCCCTAGTACAGTTTGTGCTGCCACATGCCGAGCTGACGAAGAGTTAGGGAGGAGGCATTCCCACAAGACAGTGGTTGTTGATGACTTTTCCGTATAACACAGTGTGTGCATGCTTTCACGCAACACCTCGACCTGTGGCCATAGACGAAAGGCTCCCAAGGTTGGCGAAATTCCGAGCATGTGTGGACCTCATGTAGGAATGTAAACTGTTGGAGACGCTTCGTGTGAGACGAGGCACAAGCAATCTACTGGAAAATTCCGTGTCTTCCTTTTTTCCTATTAGCACCCCAGGGTGGACAAGTTGCATATGTCCAAACTGAAATCCATTACTCCCTCGCGAGATGGTGGGAAAAGAAATGGGTTGTTAAGAATGCACACTGCTCCCTCGTAGTTTCTATTCTGGCGAAATGCGATACAAGTCAGGGCTGAATGTGACCCGTCCACTATCTCTGAAAGTCTCAGTGACGACATTTCAGAAACAGAATGGTTTTAATGAAAGGTGACGCTATTGCACCCTGTGATTACGTTATAAAGGTGCTATCCAGCACAGTCCCGTCCACTTCGCCTGAGCTTTCAAGATGGGTCACTAATCAGCTGCATGATACATCGGAAGCTGCATCTGTGTAGGTTTGGCACAAGAGTGAACACAAAGGTGGATTGTACGTTGTTTTCCTATATCAACACCTCCCATGGCACACGCTGCTTGGGGCAGCCTTGGCCGGAGTACCTGAGCAAGCCTCTAAAGCTTCTTGGCCAAGGGTCCTAGCAGAAAAGAGGAGTACCGTACATTAACTGCCGTTTGTCAAATGGAAGGTGCAATATCGGTACGATGCATTGACATGAATAATTTGTTGATTCGTGTTTTCCGGTCTCTCATTCGATTGTTTAATCGTTCGATAGCTCGGTCGTCTGCATGTTGAATCCTTCCTACCTTCCTTGCTTTCTTTCATCCATTCGTTCATATTGTGTGGGGTTTTTTCCCATTGGTTTATTAATGCAGGTTGCTGTCTCAATCGCTGTTTTGTTCATTTGTGTTTCCTTTCATTTACTCATGTCCGCTTTTCTTTCTTTCTTACAAAAATCATGGTCAAGTGGGGGGTGGGGGGGAGGTGGGGGGGATGTTGCTGTCAGTTTCTTGGCACATCAACGATCTTCAGGGAATGCAAAAAGCCATTTGTTTTAACTTTCACTATCAAAATCGTTTAGTGCCCTAACTGATGAGATGTAATTATCAACTTAATACGGCGACTCGATGTCGTCCATGATGTCTATATCCTCACAGTATCTGAACACTAAATATTTTGTTCAGTTTCCAATGTTTTCATCGTTAAGCCAAAAGACTTGTGGTTCAATTATGACCGGTTTTCTCAGTCGTCTATACAATCTTAATGAAGAATAAAACAGGTTTCATAGTATAAATGAAACACAGAAATAAAAATATAAAGAAGAAATGTGTTGTCTAATGCCAGTTTAACTTTCATTCTTTCTCTCTCTCTCTTTGAAAATTATCCTCTGAGAGATAGTCTTCAACGATGAGGCATTTTCAGCTGTTTGGATTCCTCGTCCTCTTCGTCCTCTTCGTCCTTCTCGTCCTCCTCGTCCTCTTCTTCCTCCTTCACCTCCATCATCACCATCACATTCTTCGTGACCTCCATCACATTTCCACGTGATCTTGTCTTCCTAACACTGCGCCAATCATTACGTCATTGAACACGTCAAAGGTGGCGACTGGTGCTGAGGCGACGCAGGCTGCCCGCATACCTTCCTCCATAACGACCTGCCCGCAGCAGGGCACTGTGTCTACATAAGTTTTCTGTAATCCTTCTTCCCGCCCCCAGCCCTGCCATCCACCCACCCCTTTTCCACCCCACCCCCAATGCCTGCCTCCTCCCCCACGCCCTGCGGGCTGTAAACAATTGCGAGGGAGGTGGCGGAGCGAGCTGGCAGACAGCCAGAAGGGGGCGCCTCCGTCGCGTGGCCAAGGGCCCGGATGTCTGCTGAAACCTGGCGCCCCCTGTAGTCGCCTCGGACACCCCCGCGCCATCCAGTCTCCCCATACCCCCCATCTCCACCCCCACCCCCCACCCTTTCCTGCCTTTCCCCAATCTCACCCTCCTTTTCCTTCTTCCCTTCTTCTCTTCAACCCCTTGGGGAGTCTCCGTCAGCTTTTGCCTCAAGCGTCCCCAACCCCCCCCCCCCCCCCCCCCACCCCTGTTTCCCTGTGCACAGTTCAAGGCAGTGTGCACTCTGATGTCGTCCATAGGTTTTGGTAAGACGATTGATTCTTCTTTGTAGGGCAGTTGACAGGAGATAGAAGAAGAGGAAGAGTAGGAAATAGAATTGGTTAGGCAACAAGTTAACTGTGGCCTTTGCGTGCATGCGTGTGTGTGCACGCGCGTATGTGTGTGTGTGTGTGTGTGTGTGTGTGTGTGAGTGTGTGTGTGTGTGTGTATGTGTTTATGTGTGTGTGTGTGTGTGGATGTGTGTGTGTGTGCGTGTGCGTGTGCGTGTGCGTGTGTGTGTGTGAGTGAGAGTGAGTGAGTGAGTGTGTGTGTGTGTGCGTGCGTGCGCGTGTGAGTGTGTGAGTGTGCGTGTGTGTGTGTATGTGTGTGTGTGTGTGCGCGCATGTGCGTGTGTGTGCGTGTGTGCGTGCGTGCGTGTGTGAGTGTGTATGTGTGTATATGTGTGTGTGTGTGTGTGCGCGCGCGCGCGCGCGCGTGTGAGTGTGTGTGTGTGTGTGTGTGTGTGTGTGTGTGTGTGTGTGTGTGTGTGTGTGTGAGTGTGTGTGCATGTGTGTGTGTGTGTGTGTGTGTGTGTGTGTGTGTGTGTGTGTGTGTGTGTGTGTGTGTGTGTGTGTGAGTGTGTGTGTGTGTCTGTGGGTGTGTGTGTGTGTGTGTGTGAGTGTGTGTGTGCATGTGTGTGTGTGTGTGTGATTGTGTGTGTGTGTGTGTGTGTGTGTGTGTGTGTGTGTGTGAGTTTGTGTGTGTGTGATTGTTTGTGTGTGTGAGTGTGTGCATGTGTGTGTGTGTGTGTGATTGTTTGTGTGTATGAGTGTGTGCATGTGTGTGTGTGTGTATGTGTGTGTGTATGGGGGGGGGGGGCGTGCTTGTGTATGCATTTGAGTATGAGAGAGAGAGAGAGAGAGAGAGAGAGAGAGAGGGGGGGGGGGGAGAGAGAGAGAGGGAGGGGGGAGGGAGAAAGAGGGGGGTGGGAGGAGAGTTTCAGATCTCAGTAATCAATGGAGATAATACAAAATATTAAATTTGTTAGCATTAGAATTAAGAATTTACATGTCAAACTCAATTCCTACTTTACATCTTTGCGTTCTTCATATGAACATCATTTAGAATCTGAAGACATTGCACCCTCGGCTAAGTCTGAAAAAAGAATTCAACAAAAACCTGTGAACTGAATCAATACAAGCAGGCAACATAGAATTACTGCAAATAGAAGTCTAGAAAAACTCTCTATGTTGAATTTTCTCCGGGAACTGTAGATTATGCTGGCACCTGCTTGGTCTTAATTTGTCGTCAGGTGCTGGTAAAAGATTGATCAAATAGTTCAGTGGTGGGGCGTAACGTGTGAAGAGGCTTTCGACCAAAATTAGGTGATATTTTGCTGCATGAAACCAGAACATAAGGTCTTCTTGCCAGAGGAATGGATGAGTCAGGTCTAAGCGTTGATTATTCCGTTTGATTTGCAGATGGAAGTAATTATATTTCTTGAAGTTGCATACGGGATTTGACGACCAGTTTATTGTTTTGTGTGTGGATAAGGTCCAGTCTTCTGGGTTGGAATCTGACCTTGACCCGATGCCCACTGGTAGTCTCTTTGGTTGCTTGTGATGCCACCCCTGGATGTGCTACAGCAGCAGACCCCGAAAGCACAGCAGCCAGGGGTTCCAGTGGATGTGGGTATCAAGCAGCTTCGGTTGTATGATAAACTTTCATAATTCTTTTAGATGTGCCTCTTGGCTCTTTCATTTCTGATGACCTTCAAGACTGCCTGGCGTCCGGGTGAATGTGCCACGGACAGAGATAACGGTGCCAGGGGCTAGATCTTTGCTGAATCGCTCAGCTCAGTGCCTCTCTCTCACAAGGAGTAATGATTCTCCTCTGATCCATCTTTATACCAGATTCACTCGTCTACTGTCATTGGAAAATGGATAACTTCTTCCAGAGACCCGCGTTAAACAATGGCGATTTGACTATTCAATATGGCCTGGGGGCCTCTTTACGAGGCTGCAAACTTTTCGTACTTTTACCATTTCACGTCATCTCATATCCTAAGCAGGTATGATTTCCTAACACTCCATGTTTACTCGGATATATATGTGTATGTAATGTAGTAACATGTGTATTTCCGCCTTCTCTGACGCCACAAACTATGCTCACAGTACGACGACTGCTGTCTTTTTCTCTTTGGGGGGTGGGGGTGGGGGTGGGGGGACATAACAGGAAGGATCAGCCTGTCCAGAGATCGAAATACAAAAGCTTAGAGCGTTTGTAGCCTCAATGCTTCTGAAGGTCACTATGAGCTTTTACTGCTTTACATCCACTGGTGACCTCTCTATGTATGGGAAGTTCAAGCACGACTCTTTGTGGATCGTCTGTCTGACCTACTGAACTCCCAAACCTTGTCTGCCTGCAATTTTGTCTTCCACACGTCTCTGCCTAATAAATGCACGGCCAACAGCCCATGAAATCACCCTCCGAGCAGTGCTCTCACGTCGAGAGATCGGAGTGGCCTCCCTTTAAAGTAGCCATGACCTTGGGTCACATGCGTTCTCATGGCAACTACAGCTCCTCGGTAGACTGGTCGTCTGCTGCCCTTGGAGACTGAGAGACTGAAATTGGAAGGATATATATGAGCACATGGAGAAACGGGATGTGGGGATGGAGAATGTTGAAGGGGGGGTGGGGGGGGGGGGATGATATATGGCAGAGGAAGTCTGAGTCGGGGAATGAGAGGGGGTTAGGAAGTGAGAGAGGAGATACAAGGAAGAGAGAGAGGGGGAGAAAAGGGGGGTTAGTAAAAAGGAGAGAAGAGAAGGATGACTGGAGGAAATGGGCTGGAGTGGGCATGGGAGTGAGAGGGGCAGAGGGGGAGACTAGGGAGGGAGGCGGTGTGAGAGAGGGGTGTGATCGCGTGTTAAGTGCTGTCGTTCAAAGACTGGGAGCAGTTCTGATTTTCACCTGCTGGCGCCGTCGTAAAAACAATGAGGTGATAAACAGGAAGTTCATTCAAATGAAACGCGTGCAGCAGCGCCGTAAGGCGTACATACGGGCATTTGTGTTTACTCACATCTGCGTCATTTTGTTCCTTTTCTCCCTCACACGTTTTCTTTCTGCCTTTCTCCCTTCCCCTTCTTTCCTTCCTTCCCTCCTTTTCTTTCAGTCCTTTTCTTTCTGTCCGTTTTTTTCTTTCTGGCTTTTTTGCCTTTCTTTGTCTCTTTTCCTTCCCTTTTCTTTCTTTCTCTTTCCCTTTTACTTTCTTTTTCCTGTCCCTCTGTCTTCCTCCATTCTTACTTTCTGTCTCTTTTCTTTCCCTTTTTTCTTCTTTCGTCTTTATTTTCCTTGTTCCTATTTGCCTGTCTCTCTGTCTTCCTTCTTACTTTCTTTCTTTCTTTCTTTCTTTCTTTTTGTCTGTCTGTCTGTCTGTCTGTCTGACTGTCTGTCTGTCTGTCTGTCTGTCTGTCTGTCTGTCTGTCTGTCTGTCTGTCTGTCTGTCTGTCTGTCTGTCTGTCTGTCTGTCTGTCTGTCTGTCTGTCTGTCTGTCTGTCTGTCTGTCTGTCTGTCTGTCTGTCTGTCTGTCTGTCTGTCTGTCTGTCTGTCTGTCTGTCTGTCTGTCTGTCTGTCTGTCATTGTTCTTTTTTCTTTCCAAAATCTCTCCATCAATCTGTCTGTCTACGTCGTGTGTTCTTTTCCTTCTTTCTTACCTACCGTCCTTCCTTCCTTCCTTCCTTTTCATGAGCTATGCAACTTCAAGAAACCGCAGGTCGCGGTGGACAGGGTATTATCGAGTGACGAGAGCCAAATGTGGCACTCCCCTGGTGCGATAGGCTATTTTACGTGTTTGTTTCACAGCTAGCTGTATATTTCTCTTTGTAATGATGCAGGCTTAACAACAGCAGCAGCAGCAGCAGCAGCAGCAGCAGCGGCAACAACCACTCCGAAGTCCTGAGCCACACACAATGTCTTTGGTGCATCGTAGAGATAATGTCTTAGGTTAACATTTTGGAGATTAAGATAATGATAACTTAACAATGTTTGGACATTCTTTTATCATGGAAAAAGAACATCGTGGTAAGATTATATTGTCTGTCCCTCTATCTTGCCTACCATACAGATCACAGGCGAAATTAGCTTTGCTACAGTTCTACAAATATTGTTTCATAACATTTGTTTTGGATACTCGATTAAAATAAAGACACCTATTTAATCTGAATATGCTTATTCAAGAAATACCCAGAGAAAGTCCATATAATTTCTTATCACAGCTCGTTATATATATACGAATAGAGCAAAAGACTCCCTCGCAAAGTAATGCAGACAAAACAAACGTTAATGCTGTGACGACTACGGATGCTTGTCTTGAGTGGGGATAGTCAGTGAGGGGGATGGAGGGAGGGGGGGGGGGGGCGTGGGGGAGGTGAAGGATAGGAGAGTAAACGGAAAGAATGTTTTTTTTAAGTAGTAATAGTTGACAGAGTCCAGAGTGCAACATACGGCTGCTGCCGCTGACAGCCCCCTCTTCAGCTGGGACCCGCGGTCGTGGAGCTTTGGGGGCCTGCTCCAGTAGCTCCACCACGGGGCCTGCTCCAGTAGCTCCAGTAGCTCCACCACGGGGCCTGCTCCAGTAGCTCCACCACGGGGTCTGCTCCAGTAGCTCCACCACGGGGCCTGCTCCACTAGCTCCACCACGGGCCTGCTCCACTAGCTCCACCACGGGCCTGCTCCTCTAGCTCCACCACGGGCCTGCTCCACTAGCTCCACCACGGGCCTGCTCCACTAGCTCCACCACGGGCCTGCTCCACTAGCTCCACCACGGGCCTGCTCCACTAGCTCCACCACGGGCCTGCTCCACTAGCTCCACCACGAGCCTGCTCCACTAGCTATACCACGGGCCTGCTCCACTAGCTATACCACGGGCCTGTTCCTCCAGTTCGACCACGGGCCTGCTCCACTAGCTCCACTGCTTAACTAGCTCCACCACGGGCCTGCTCCACTAGCTTCACCACGAGCCTGCTCCACTAGCTCCACCACGAGCCTGCTCCACTAGCTCCACCACGAGCCTGCTCCACTAGCTATACCACGAGCCTGCTCCACTAGCTATACCACGGGCCTGCTCCTCTAGCTCCACCACGGGCCTGCTCCACTAGCTCCACTGCTTAACTAGCTCCACCACGGGCCTGCTCCACTAGCTCCACCACGGGCCTGCTCCACTAGCTCCACCACGGGCCTGCTCCACTAGCTCCACCACGGGCCTGCTCCACTAGCTCCACCACAGGCCTGCTCCACTAGCTCCACCACGGGCCTGCTCCTCTAGCTCCACCACGGGCCTGCTCCTCTAGCTCCACCACGGGCCTGCTCCTCTAGCTCCACCACGGGCCTGCTCCACTAGCTCCACCACGGGCCTGCTCCACTAGCTCCACCACGGGCCTGCTCCACTAGCTCCACCACGGGCCTGCTCCACTAGCTCCACCACGGGCCTGCTCCACTAGCTCCACCACGGGCCTGCTCCACTAGCTCCACCACGGGCCTGCTCCACTAGCTCCACCACGGGCCTGCTCCACTAGCTCCACCACTGGGCCTGCTCCACTAGCTCCACCACGGGCCTGCTCCACTAGCTCCACCACGGGCCTGCTCCACTAGCTCCACCACGGGCCTGCTCCACTAGCTCCACCACGGGCCTGCTCCACTAGCTCCACCACGGGCCTGCTCCACTAGCTCCACCACGGGCCTGCTCCACTAGCTCCACCACGGGCCTGCTCCACTAGCTCCACCACGGGCCTGCTCCACTAGCTCCACCACGGGCCTGCTCCACTAGCTCCACCACGGGCCTGCTCCACTAGCTCCACCACGGGCCTGCTCCTCTAGCTCCACCACGGGCCTGCTCCTCTAGCTCCACCACGGGCCTGCTCCTCTAGCTCCACCACGGGCCTGCTCCACTAGCTCCACCACGGGCCTGCTCCACTAGCTCCACCACGGGCCTGCTCATCTAGCTCCACCACAGATCTGCTCCACTAGCTCCACCACGGGCATGCTCCATCTAGCTCCACCACGAGCCTGCTCAACTAGCTCCACCACGGGCCTGCTCCACTAGCTTCACCACGGGCCTGCTCCTCTAGCTCCACCACGGGCCTGCTCCACTAGCTCCACCACG
>JAWQFJ010002339.1:25000-32500 GCA_034096865.1 Theodoxus fluviatilis
AATTTTTTTTAATAATGTTGAACTTTTTTTTACAAAAGCAAGGTGCTTGTTCAATATTCTTTTATATCACCACATAAAAAGAGTCCCCTGACGAAAAAAGAAGAAGTAATTTAACGATCTTTAGACTAATATGGAGAACGATAGCATTCACAGTCATAGAAATATTGATTCTTGGAAACATTAACGTGATCAGAATTACCTTGCTATCCTTATTTTGTACATAATCCGGCTCCGGCGGTATGATGTTCTTAATGAGATCATTTCCAGTCACTTCTTTTGAAAACAGTGCATACAGTAGTGCTATATACACCAACATTTACTCTATATGGCTTTGGAAACAGTGCACCTGGAATTTTGTATTAAAATCTTTCTCTTCGAAATCGGCGCCCAACGACACTGAAAACAGGACGATGACATCGATTACGCTCGACAATGAAGGCTGCGTGTAATCGAGAAGTTACGATGTGGTCAACGATTAACACGTGATCAGCTGCAAAATAATCTCTCTTGTCCTCTTTTAGCTGAACTCTTGCACCAATATTCTGGAGGGAGTTTAAGCTGAAACTGCAAAATGTCCAAATTGCATAGACAACGGTTGTAAAGCATTTTAATTTTCATATCCACTTGTGAGCCATTAAGACAAAAATTCACTGGGTCCCTGTGCGTAAGCTTATTGCGTCAGTTTATTCAGCCTATATTCTAGATTCTGCACTTTGTGTTAACACGTTTTCAATATTAAAGGTCATCGCACTCCTATAGTTATATGGCGATGACCTTGTACGTCAAACCAGCAACATGGCGATCCCTGAAGCTTTGCGCATGCGGGTGATAATTCGCTAGTTGTCATTCTCTCTGCCATGAGACAGGTCTGCGAGGACAAGTCGTATCCATGCCCCTTCCTGTAGCGAATTGCCCACAAAACAGAAAGCGATTTTAAAGGAGTTTACCTTATTCAGCAGTGACATTTCGTTGTCATAGATAACAAGAAGGATGCAGAACCTTCACGTAAGTTACAAGATTGTCTCGTGTTCATTTCTTCGGTGACATTCAAGACCACCCATTACCTTCGAGCACTCATAGTTGGTGTGTAGACAAGCGCTTCACAAATACACTCGTGGGCACAGGTGTTATACACACACATGCATGTATGTGCGCATTCGAGTATTTGTGTGCGCGCGCGTGTGTGTGTACGCGTGTGCGTGTGTGTGTGTGTGCTTGTGTGCGTGTGTATGTGTGTATATGTGTCATGTGTGTGCGTATGTGTGTGTGTGGGGGGGGTTAGAGAGAGAGAGAGAGAGAGATTGTGAGAGAGAGAGGGAGTGAGAGAGAGATAGTGAGAGAGAGAGATGTTGCCCTTGGCAACGAACAAAACATCTGAAAATGATGCAGTGTGATTTAGACGCAGCCATAGCTTGTCTTCGTAGTCATAGGCTCTGCACTACGCACTTGTGTTTGGGCTGGGATCATTCCTTCAACGTCTTTAAAGTCATCCTAAAAAGCCAACACATTACCATGTCGTGAGTGTGTGTGTGTGTGTGTGTGTGTGTGTGTGTGTGTGTGTGTGTGTGTGTGTGTGTGTGTGTGTGTGTTGTGTGTGTGTGTGTGTGTGTGTGTGTGTGTGTGTTTGTGTGCGTGTGTGTGTGTGTGTGTTTATGTGTGTGTTTTTATGTGCGTGTGTGTGTTTGTGTGTGTGTGTTTGTGTGTGTGTGTGTGTGTGTGTGTTTAATGTGTGCATGCGCACGTGAAACAATCTCCAACGAGGTTTCAGAGTGGCTGCTGCATATGTTGCATGAAAGTTGTACGAAGCTAACGAGAGATTTGATGTGATTTCATTATAGCTGTTTCTCATGGAAGCCTGTAAATCCTTTCCTGATTGTCTTTCCTTTTCTCAAGATGGGAGGCTTTAAATTAAATGATTAATGCATTAAAAATATTTACATCAAAGTTCCCAGTCATTCACTCTTACATCCGAGAAGCTTTGTCGATTTATCCCCAAGCACCATAATCTCTCTCTCTCTCTCTCTCTCTCTCTCTCTCTCCTCTCTCTCTCTCTCTCTCTCTCTCTCTCAAAAACCCCGCTGAAACCATAGTCTCTCTCCCCTGCTTTCCTCGACCCACGGGCGCCAGGTTTACTCCCTTTCCCCTCCCTTCCCCACCCGTCTCCCTCCCCCCTCCCCCTGCCCCCTCCCCTACGCCCCAGCCTGCCATGATGCCGTTTGGGGGGGGGGGGGGGGGGATATACGAAAAGCTAAGGGGAGGTGATTGTCAGGGGTGAGAGTGCGAGTGTGAGGGAAAGGGGGAGAAGGTGGTGGAGGATAAGGAGCGGGGAGTACGGGAGGGGTAGAGAGGGGAAGCAGGGGGAGAGGATGGATATCGAGGAGGAGGGGTAAGGAGTGTGAGGGTAAGGATAGGGGGAGGGGCTTGGAGTGCCAGCTGATCGGTATCGAGGGGCAATATTCTCCGCCACGTGCTCGCACCTTCCCCACAACGGCGCCTACACCGCACCACAGCTCTCTCTTCCCGCGTGATTTTCTCCACTTTCTCTTCTTCCCCTCTCTGCTTGCCTGCCTCTCTCTTTCTCTCGGCGACTAAGCGGCGAATCTGCTACTTTAATCAGAGGATCAGCAAGACAAGAAATTGGTGCGTGTCCCATCCTCCCCGTCCAACCGGACCTATTCACCCACAAGTCTCTCTCTGTGGCGCTTCCCAGGTAGGATTATCTGGTACGGACTTGGTGGTTTCGATGTCAACTCGATCCGGTGGCTGTTTCTACGGCGATGGTGATAGCTCTCCTACGGACGTTGCCGTGTTTGGGATGTACAAGGATTTGCGTGTCTCGACAGAGAGATTCAAGTGTGGTGGTGTAAGCGTAACATATCAGTCGACGAACGAGGATATACAACGGCTGTGAACAAAATGATGAGCAATTCTTGACGAGTGGATAATACTTCGCCAGACGATACTGTTTACATGTATGCACAATGGTGTAGGAGCTATTAACGCGGCTGATTGTGACAAAACCGTGGAAATATACTCACGGTAGCTTCTAGTGCCTCGCAGAAAATAACAAGAATGTGCAATTATGTGGCTATCGTTCGGGTCAAGTGTAATTCTCGAAAGAAGTGAATATGTCATGAATTGTTTCTGTCACACAAATACAGTCAGTCTATTTTTGAAAACGGAAGGCAGTCTGTCTTCACATACAAGTACGCCGTCATTGACCCATAAATGTCAAGCTTGTCTTCTTCCTTGGAAACATACTAGTCTCCTTTGATATTCACCGGCATCAAGACACACCTACTCTCTCTTCATCCACACCGCAGCAAGAGCAGAAGCGCTCTGAACCGGCGCCGTTCAGCGGCGGAGCGCTACTGTGAAGCCTCTCAGTCTGTCGCTAGTCCGACGAGTTTCGCTGGATCATGATTGGATAATTCCACGAGAGCTTCTCTCTCTCTCTCTCTTTTCGGGCTGCGGGCTGCTACAACTCATTCAAGACCGGCAGCTAACCAGGTGAACGCTACCCCAGCCTATGGGTCGAGTCGGTCTCAGGCTTGACAGCGAAAAGGCTTGGATGCTCCCTGTCCTTCGCATTATGACACGCGCAGCGCAAGTGATTGGCTCGAGAAGAACAAGGGTCGGAGTTGCCTCTGCCATGAAAACATGACAGTCTGTGACAAGATGTGCGGCGAGAATTATTACTACGTGTTTTCAGGTAGGATCTCTGCGAGTAAGCGTGTGGGTGAGTGAGTGGTGCGCGAGCGAGCGAGCGAGCGAGAGAGAGAGAGATAGAGAGAGAGAGAGAGAGAGAGAGAGAGAGAGAGATTCGGACGGGCGGACAGACAGACAGACAGACAGACAGACAGACAGACAGACAGACAGAGACAGAAAGACAGAGACAGAGCGTGAGACAGAGAGAGAGAGAGAGAGAGAGAGAGAGAGAGAGAGAGATTAGTGAACAAGGGAGTGAACGGCAAATCAGTGAGTGAGTGAGTGAGTGAGTGAGTGAGTGAGTGAGTGAGTGAGTGAGTGAGTGAGTGAGTGAGTGAGTGAGTGAGTGCATTTACATGCATGTCCGTGTGCATGCATGTGTATGTACATATGATCGGACATGTACACGTTTGCACACGTGAGAGTTCGTATCGTGTGTGTGTGTGTGTGTGTGTGTGTGTGTGTGTGTGTGTGTGTGTTTGTGCATCAGTGTTCGACTGTGTGCTTAAAAGTATTTTTGAGAGGACGAATGTGAAGTTCAGCAAAG
The DNA here is from genome assembly GCA_034096865.1 of Theodoxus fluviatilis. Classification (NCBI taxonomy): domain Eukaryota; kingdom Metazoa; phylum Mollusca; class Gastropoda; order Cycloneritida; family Neritidae; genus Theodoxus; species Theodoxus fluviatilis. Next base: position 29,256 of record JAWQFJ010002339.1, read on the forward strand.
CGCCTGGAAGGAGACACGATCATTCTGGTGACAACAGAGACACAGTCAGTCAGGTGAATTGATGGAGAGACTGACAGAAAAAACGTACACTGACAGGCATTCTGGAGCACAGACACCAGAAATTGACGATATAATTCATTTTCTACTTCCTCTTCTTTCAAATGTATCTTAAATTTGTCGGCTGAGCTATTGAATATAAAGCGTGTTCTCCTGGGTGTAGAATGAATCTTAGCATGACGCCTCTCTTGATTTTTGAATGCAAAGCATTCGTCCTTATCTAGTCCCAAGGGAGCACCACTCTTTCTTGAATTTACTCCGAGTCTTTAAAACTCATCACTTTCTCATTTCATCCAAATCAGCCAATAAGAGATATTGTCGACGATAAAGTCTTTTTTTCCAAATGCATGCACATTAAGTCCACGAAAGTTACTTGCAACTTATTTTGCCTGGTAACAAAATAGTTTGCACACACACACACACACACACACACACACACACACACACACACACACACACACACACACACACACACACACACACACACACACACACACACACACACACACACACACACACACACACACACACACACACATATCCTTTCCTATTCTACTCCCCACCCACTTTCCTCTCACCCCAAAGCAACTGTTCTATCCACCCCAAGCCCCACCCCACCTTTTTACCCCCTCACCATTTCCTACACCATACCCCACGACCTGAGGTTGTGTCTTTTCAAGTTACTGCGGACAAATAAACGTTAGACGTCTTTAAACAGAAAGAAATTTATACTTTTGTTTGCTCGCATCAGTTTGCAGTCTTTGCTATGAAAAAGGATGACGTGAAGAATATGAAAAAAAACATTTTCGAGAATATTTCAACGAGTCATCGAGCTTAAAATGCAAGTTAATGAAAGGATGTCGTGTACAGTGTTATGTAATATTTCGTGTTCTTATGGTTCTCATCTGCCTTCAACCCTCTTTTTCCTGCATCTTTTCCTTCCTATACTATTGTTTTTCATCCTTTGCCTCCTGCTTTGCTCCAACTCGTCCCCTTCTTTGCATTCCTTTTCCCAATTGCCTTTGTTCTTTTTCTCTCCTCCTCCTCCTCCTCCTCCTCCTCCTCCTCCTCCTCCTCCTCCTCCTCCCACCCCCTCCTCCCACCCCCTCCTCCCACCTCCTCTCACCCCCTCCTCTTTGTCCTCCTTCCCCCCTCCTCCTCCTCCTGCTCCTCCTTCTTCTTCTTCTTCTACTCCTCCTCCAGCTCTTGTCCTCGTCCTCGACCTTCTCCTTCTCCTACTCCTCCTCGACCTCCTTTTCTACCTTTTCCACGTTCTCGTGCCCCTCGTCTTCATCCTGCTCCTCCTGCTCCTCCTCCTCGTCGTCCTCCTCCTTCTCCTGCTCTTTTTCCTGCTCCCCCCACCCCCCTCTAGGTACTCCTCCACCTCTAGCTCCTCCTTCACCTCTAGCTCTTCCTCCTTCTCTAGTTCCTCCTCCAGCTTCTCCTCCTCCTCCAGCTCCTCTTCCTCTTCCTCCTCCTCCTCCTCCTCCTCCTCCTCTTTTAGCTCCTCCTCCTCTTTTAGCTCCTCCTCCTCCTCCTCCTCCTCCTCCTCCTCCTCCTCCTCCTCCTCCTCCTCCTCCTTCTCCTTCAGCTCTTCGTCTTCCTCCTCTTCCTCCTCCTCCTCCTCTTCCTCCTCCTCCTCCTCCTTCTCCTCCTCCTCCTCCTCCTCCTCCCCCTCCAGCTCCTCCTCCTTCTCCTCCTCCTCCTCCTCCTCTTCCTCCTCCTTCAGCTCCTCCTCCTCCTTCAACTCCTCCTCCTCCTCCTCCTTCAGCTCCTCCTCCTCCTTCAGCTCCTCCTCCTCCTCCTCCTCCTCCTCCTCCTCCTCCTCCTCCTCCTCCTCCTCCTCCTCCTTCTTCTTCTCCTCCTTCTCCTCCTCCTTCAGCTCCTCCTCCTTCAGCTCCTCCTCCTTCAGCTCCTCCTCCTCCTCCTCCTCCTCCTCCTCCTCCTCCTCCTCTTCCTCCTCCTTCTTCAGCTCCTCCTCCTTCTTCTCTTCCTCCTCCAGCTCCTCCTCCGCCTAGTCCAGCTCATCCGCCTCCTCCTCCTCCTTCAGTTTCTCCTCCTCCTCCTCCAGCTCCTCCTCCTTCAGTTCCTCCTCCTCCTCCTCCAGCCCCTTATCCAGCTTCTTTTCCAGCTCCTCCTCCTCTTCTTCCTTCTCCTCCTCCTCATCGCCCTCGTCTTCCTCCTCTTTCTGTTCCTTCTCCTCCGCCATCATCATCTCCTCGTCCTCCTCCTTCTATTCCAACTTCTCGTCTTCCCCCTCGTCTTTCTTTTCCTCATCCTCCTTGTCCTCGTCCTCAACCTCGTTCTCGTTCTCTACCACCTCTTCCTCCTCCGCCTCCCTTCTCCTTCCTTCCCTCTCCTCCTCCTGCTCCTCCTGCCTCGTTCTCGCCCTCGGTCGAATAACTCTTTCTTGCCCTCGTCCCCGACCTCGTCCTCGCCTTTCTTCACTCGTTCTTTTCCTCGTCGTCGTCGTCGTCCTCCTCCTCCTCCTCCTCCTCCTCCTCCTCCTCCGTCTCCTCCTCCTACTCCTCCTCTAGCAGCTCCTCTTCCAACTCCTCCCCCACCCCCTCTTTCACCTCCTCCTTCTCATCCTCATCTGGCTCCTCCTCTACCTCCTCCTCCTTCTTCTCCTCTAGCTCCTCCTCTTCTAGCTCCTCTTCCTCTAGCTCCTCTTCCTCCAGTTCCCTCTCTTCCTCTAGCTCCTCCTCCTCCTCCTGCGCCTTCTCCTCCTCCTCCTCCCGCTCCTCCTCCTCTTCTTCTTCCTCCTCCTCCTCCTCCTCCTCCTCCTCCTCCTCCTCCTCCTCCTCCTCCTCCTTCTTTCCTGCTGAAACATTTTCGTTCTGCTCTCGTAATTCCTGCAAAAATTCTTCCACCTGCTGCCTCTTTTGTTTAGTAACCCTTCCTCTATGCGCTTCCTCTGCCTTTACCGTTCTAGTGATAGAGAACTTAGTTTCACTGCCAGCCTTCCTGTCTGTCTTCCTGCCTCCCTGCCTTTCCTAAGCCTCTTGCTTCGACCGACTACTTGGCATTCGCGGCGCGTTCGTGGCGCCACTATATTTTCTAATGACATGCTGGAAGCAGCTCTCCCTTCTGTATCGCAGCGCCGCTCTCCATTTTATTTGCGAAGTGTGTGCAGAGCAGAAGGCGAGGCGGTTGGCGACGCGAATCTCTCGTATCCGCCTTAAAGC
>JAWQFJ010002339.1:37500-57500 GCA_034096865.1 Theodoxus fluviatilis
TGCCTAGGAAAGCAAAAGATAACGAAGGTGAGAGAAGGAGAGGTGGGAAGGTAATATAGAAGAGAATTTAAAAAAAAAACAACCAAGGAATCACGTAAAGGAAGAGATATAGATGATAAGGAAACAAAGAAAGAAGAATCGTCGTTTAACTTCATAATGAAAAAGAAAATGGTTAAGTGCAAGAGAAGGGACTTCAAATGATATAGAGGCTAGGATGGAGCCAATGAAATTAGAGTTACAGGAAAGAAGAAGGAAGGATTAGTAGCAGAGGACGAGGAGAAAAGTGTAGACGAAGACAAGAAACACACTAAAGAGGTTGGAGGACAGCGAAGAAGACTGGAAAAGGATGTCTTTTCACCCTTCACATGAGCAGCCATTTCCATCTCGGACTGAATGTTTATTACGTGTATTAAACTTAACCGTCGTGTAATCGTTTCGGATATGCAATGGAAAATAATGGTGGGAGATGACCGTTTGAACTCGCTAAGTAATTTTCTTCCTTACGTGTGTCGTCTGCCTCGACAACTGAACTGCGCAGTAGGGTGTCGTAGCTATCTACAAAGTTGGCAATACCTTCTTAGCTTCCATTTCCTGTTCTTTTCTTGTTAGACAAAGATTGAGCAATACTGCAACTTTCACAGATATCGTTTTATCTCTGCTGCGTTTCTCCTCCCATTTTTTGCTAATTAATAAGGAGGTCACAGTACACGCGGACGATACACAATCCTTCCATTCCAGAAAGCCTCGATAAAAAGTGTCGGCATTTCGATTTTGTTGTCCATAAACTCCAAGCGAGAATGCATGTACTTAGCATTCTTATCTCTTCAAGGCGTAGGCAGGCTGCATGCTAATTGGCTTTGAAGGTGAAACAGAGCACACAAGCTCTCTCATTGTCTCCTTGCTCACGTCGCCCCTGTTATTATAAACACCGCCTCGTGTGATAAGGATGTCATGGCAAAATCTGACAGCACGCCAGCACATCCGGAGTTGTCTCGATGAAAGCTGATGATGAATGATGAGTGTGGAACGATGTTGCGCGATGAAAGGACAAGATAAATGACCGAGAACGGAGGGCAAGGTTGTTCTCTGCGCTGTTTTACATTGTCGACCTAAATTCTCAGAACGTGAAGATACCTGCACATTGTTTCGCAGTTCGGTGATTGCATCTTACGGGAATGAAGCACGGTAAACCAGGTTTACCAGCATTTTTTTTTATCAACATACCGTATGATTATGTAAATGATCTGTGAAGTACGAGAAGAGATCGAGGCAAAAAGCACTCAAGTTATCAAGGCATTGCATTTCTCTTCGACAATAACTGAATATTCATTTCGATGAGACAACTGACATTACAGTTGTAGATAAGCCTTTATATTGCAACTCTTTATTCACTGGCAGGCGCTCAAACTTCATACTTTTACGTCCTGGTACTCGGGTTACTTTCATCATTCCAACATCGTTTCAGCTCCCTGGGGGGTACGCATCCAGGCTCCGAATGAACTTCCCGATGTAGCCTTTCAGAATCGTTCATCCTCGGCCCTCAGGGGTATCGGGCTTTACTCACGGGTGGGGAGAGGCAAAGGAAATTATGCTCCTTGCGTACGGATGCCGCTCCAGGATGCTACATGTACTAAGAATGCATCTACTCGTCTAGTCAATAAACCGCAACATCTTATAAACATGAGATAGTTTCGTTCAAAAAGTAATTTTGCAGTCAGAAAAATCACTAGTCATTTCGAATCGACGTACAGTTACGCACCATGAAAACAGCATCCTGATCCTATGAAAACGTGACTAAGGTTCTGAAAGCGATTAGTCGTTTTCGTCAAGTAAGGAAGCTTAACAAAAAGGTGATTTTATATTAAGTACCAGCATTAGTTTTATACAGCATGTTTTTTCAATGTGTTTTCAACACAAAACGATCAAATTAGACGGTTTGTTGCAGCCAATCACTACTTGGATTCAGCAAGCATAACAACACTGAAAGGGCCAACGCCCACACCTTTGCTGCAGAACATTTCATGCAAAGAACTCTGAGTAGACTCGTTTGCACGAGCAAGGGTGTTTAAAGTTAAGTTCGGACCGAAGATGGCTGCTTTGACCATCATTCGTTACAAGCTGTGATGGAGCCATTTCTATTTTTGCAAAGGCCGTTAGATGTCGTAAGAAGTACTTTTTCCGAACTGGGAAACGAGGTGTGTTGAAGTGCTCAGCTGGATAACTGAATGATGCTGAGCACTACTCCTCAAGTTTCTTCATCTCTTATCTAAGTAAACACATCTTCTTGAACAAACTGAACCCGATGCTTCTCTAAATGCAGTTAGCACGGAATCCAGACAGCGCAATAAATGAATTTGGCGCCTTTTAGTTGAGATGGCTCATCAGCTTGATACTACGTGTCTGGCAGAAATAGCAAATGCGGTAACCTAGCCAAGGAACGTAAATACATCTCAAAAGTAATTAGCGCATGTTAAGAACGGACTAGTTAAACGGGTAATTAACGGTGTTAGTGAGACGGCTAATCTGGATACATGCCGAAAAATCACAATAACGTAGTATTTTGCATTTTGGGCGCACACTTTTGGGGGAATGGAAATGAAGCAGAATAAACATTTACATTTTACTGCTCGACAGGTAGCGCTTGAGTGATTTCATCATCCCAAACATGCGAGATATGACAACTAATGAGGAAAGCTTGTACATGAGCTTTGGCTGGGCAGGAAGGGGAAAAAAGAGAGACTGAGCTGAACTGAACTGAACTGAACTGTGAACTGAACTGTGAACTGAACTGAACTGAACTGAACTTGAACTGAACTGAACTGAACTGTGAACTGTGAACTGTGAACTGAACTGAACTGCACTGAACTGAACTGTGAACTGAACTGAACTGAACTGTGAACTGAACTGAACTGAACTGAACTGAACTGAACTGAAATTAACTGAAATTAACTGAAATGTGTTTAGGCCATCGGCACATTGCATTTATATGTTGAATAGAGTGATTCCTTGATGCAACGTTACAGTGCTACCAAAATTATCTTCTTACCAGCAATTAATTAAGATAATTGTGCTATGGGATAACTGTTCCTGCACAGGTTTTCAATAGAGTCTATCCTGGATTAAGATTTGAGACACGTCTACCGTCCTAATTTTTGTTATCTCTTGAATACGTACATTGCTAGAGACCTCGTCATATTCCCCTTTCTTTACCTTGCAGCAAAAAAGACTGGAGAGAGAGAGAGAGAGAGAGAGAGAGAGAGAGAGAGAGAGAGAGGCAACGCACACACACATAGAGATAGAAAAACAAACAGGGGCAGGGCCACATAAAGATGGACCACCCAGTTTCCAGGTATCAATTGTGGACTTAACGCCACGTCAGAATCAAATAGATACATGTAATAAAATAAGTAAAGGAATGAATGGAAGAACATAATGATAAACTGAAGGATTACGTTAACTGGCCTTCTCTTCATGATTTCTATACTTGTTCTCCCTGTGGGCCGAGGGCAAGAATAGACCCACTGCGCCCGTCACCCTTCGCGATGCGTAACAAGGTAAATGTGTACGGTAATCAAGACTTGAGTTGCTCTCGCTCCAACCAGCTCCGGTGTTTCCATCGTGGTCATTGGTCTACATAGCCTACACAGGCTGAAAAGCCGTAAAACTTCATTTATTCATTATTTCATTCATTCATTCATTCATTCAATAATCTGTTCTGTGCTTGCTCTTTCAAGACGCCAAGTGGTGTGTCCTGGACGGACGACGCTACGAAGAAGGGGAGACGTGGCATCCTGAACTCAAGCCTTTTGGGGAGCTGCTCTGTGTCAACTGCACCTGCGAGGTATGGGTAGTGATAGTGATCATCTTCGTTCCTTCACATGCAATCCTTCGTCGTTTCAAAGCATCTGGATCCAGGTACTTTCGCCACCAGTAGACACGCTGCAACAACCAGTAAATTCTACCCGGTTTTCCCCCTGGGCGGACTGAAGTTATGCCGTGCAGACACTTTGTTGGGAGTGGCAACTCAGAGATCCGTGAAGCATTGAACTCTGCACTTGTTAGTGCGAGGGTGACTGCAAGTCAAGTCCTACCCACTGGACTAGAGAGAGCCCCGCGGCGTGGATTTTGTGGTACGGAGGTTGAAGATGAGAAAGTTGAGGTCGATAGAGATGATGTGGGATGGAATGTGTGGAAATAGGAGTGCGGACGGCGGTGAGGTCAGCCCGGGTCGAAGATCTCAGCGAATACGAGAGATGTTATGACGGAGCAACAGTAAAGTCTGTATCACTAGAGAGCAATTTGAGAGCGCAAACCTCCACCAAGGAAGTCACATTTTCATTTCCATGATCTGTATGATTCATTCAGGCAGGATGCAATGCTAGCCATGGTCTGTATGATTCATTCAGGCAGGATGCAATGCTAGCCAGGCCTAATGTTATGAAGTTTAGTTCATTTTGCAGCTGAAAGCATCTCTGAGTGCGGAACGCATACGACGACGTCATCAATAGTTTTAAGTCATCAACCTCGTGATTTGCGATAACATTGCTCTTTTTGGTCGTAATTCCAAAGCGAACTAACATATAACCTCCAACATTTATTGGATTCCATCTGGGGTAAAACCCTGACCTTCCACCCTGACCTTCCACCCTGACCTTCTACTGAATTTCATCAGGATCCGTTTTGAGCTTTTTGAGTTATTTTGCTAAATAACTAATTAATATACGAAATGAGAGTACAATACCACCTCCTTGGCGGAGATAACAACGTAACAACAATGTCCTTGCAACGTCGTAGCCGCGTCGTGTTTCCTGGGTCTACCTTGAAAACACAAGAATTGCTTTGAAGTCGTTATGACGTCGCAGCATTACAACGTAACTATATCGTGACTGAAACGTTGCAGTTACACTGTATCCGGGGCCCCACTGGGGTTGGGGATTAAAGTAGACCCACCGCGTTTCCCCACGCGATCCGTGAAAGGCGAACATCCAGAGATATCGAGACTCGCTCTTTCTCCAACCAGCTCTAGTGAGTTTGTTAGTCAGTGGCCTTTCATAGCATTCACAAGTTGATAGGCGGTAAAACTCTCTCAACGAAATGCTTTTTTAACTGGATAGTCGACAGATAAAAATTAATTTGACTGTGATTTCTGTTAAAATATTACTCTGAGACTGAAGGACTTCAGATGTGAACAGTCTGTTTAAGAAGGATTGAATTTCTTCAAGAGATACTAACTGCTTACAAAAATACCGAGTGTCTATTTTTTAAAAATATGTCTTCCACATGAACAGACCACACACAGCGATTTTGAGCTGTGTAAAAGTAATACCACCGTGAGTTCAAAGGAAGATCGCTAACTGTCGTATCCTCGTTAATCCACTCTCGGTATCATATCACCCTCACACAGGTAAGCGAGAAAAGGTGCTAAGCCTCTCATCCGATTATGCAAATGTTTATGTGCTCTCGCGTAGCCTCAGTTAGGCCTACCGAGGAAGCTATCTATGAACCGGAACCCCGCAGAGAAACCTTGTAGGCGACTCTGCTTGTCAGGAGCCGTGGACCAGAGCCGTCGGTAACAACGACGACGACGATGTCTAACGAACGTTTGCTATCAGATGACGACCAGGGCGATTCCTATCGGCCACGTCTGTGCAGGGGCGACATCAAGCAGATACATCTTAATCATAGCGGTGCCCATTCAAATCCCACTTCGCCCGTCCCCACCCGACTTGCTGCAGACAGAAACATCATCTGGGAGCATCTTCTATCTGGTCACCGCGACTTGGGGGCGAGCGCGATGGCGGGATAAGGGACAAAGAGGGTCCCTGCTCATACACCTATCATGCTCGTCTCCTCTCAGCCGCTGTCTCCCACTCTCCTGCTCACGGTGGTGGCGCTGGGAGGCGGGCTTTCAAAAACGGTGGCAAAGAAGAACAAGATGGAGGGACAAGCGGGCGTCGACGGCTGCCTGCCTGCCTATCGGACTCAGCCATCTCAGGGATGGGGGAAGAGAGATCTTTGAGAGGCTTTGCTCGACAAAACACGGCGACGCTGGCGATCACACGCCTGTCTGCGTATGGACTTAATTCCCTTCCGCCGTCTGGCCACAGACAAACGCAGCCATGATCACGCATGTCCTCGCCCCGACTGCAGTCGCCTGTATGGAGACAGTGACCACCGCTATCGCGCTCATCGTCGCAGTCCGCCCTACCCATCCCACCGACCTCACTCCCCCATGTTGCCGCCAGCCTACCCGGAGTGGGAGCGTCGTGGGAGCGTCGGCTTTTTTAAAGGTGTGGTGAGGAGAGGAGTTGAGATAGTGTGGATGGGAAAGTGGGCACCACGTGTTTGTACCCAACAGGTGGGTAGTTTGGGGCCCTGTGAAGAGGAGAAATGCAGTGAGAGCGACCCCAGGGATATTATCGACTGACTACGGTGATGTACAGCAAGAGAGACAAAGAAGTTTCAGATGACGGACGGATATACGCACGGACGGACACGTACAGTTGACAGACAGACAGACGGACGGTCGGACGGACGGACGGACGGACGGACGGACGGACGGACAGACAGACAGACAGACAGACAGACAGACAGACAGACAGACAGACGGACGGACGGACGGACGGACGGACGGACGGACGGACGGACGGACGGACGGACAGACAGACAGACAGACAGACAGACAGACAGACAGACAGACACACAGACAGACACACAGACACACAGACAGACACACAGACAGACAGACAGAGACAGACAGGCAGGCAGGAAGGCAGGCAGGCAGGCAGGAAGGCAGGCAGGCAGGAAGGCGGGCGGGCGGACAGGGAAAGCCAGGTAAGAAGCCCGTGGAGAAGTGTACATGTAGTGTGAGAACCATGCCGGGAGCGAGACAACTTGGGTACAGTGCAACATACGAAACGCAATATATTACAATTTCAGTTGCATGATGAAAGAGTAAACCATCGTTCGTAACCTGTGATACGAAGACTAATAGCGCACCTTAAGATGGTTATTGGCAGGATGCTGCACGTTGCTCGACTGAAAAGACACCATTATCTCATGTTGGTCACGCAGTCACGGCCGGTATTTTGGGCGGAGGACGTCGGGTAGGTTTTTTTTTTTTTTTTTGGGGGGGGGGGGGGGGTGCGAGGGGAGAGGGAGGAGAGAGAGCGATGGAGGGAAAAAGAAAGGCGGCGACAGCGTGGTTGTATTGGTGGGTAGGAGAGACGGGCACACGTCAGATGGATAGATACATTACTGACGCCCAGATGCTATCGCTTCCGAGCGTGTCGCCGCCATGACGCACGGAGTGGACGTATGTCGCGGTGTCTCGCTTCGTGGTCCTCGTCGTGTCGCCCCACCTGTTGCAGTCATGACGTCACTTTGGGTCAGGTCATGATGTCACTCTGGGTCGTTGCCAGGTTATGACGCCACACTGGGTAGTCGCCAGGACTGGACCGATACGTGGTTAGGACGCGTCATCGGGTCGTCCAACCTGTTGAGGATCTGACGTCACATTGTCCCGTTATGACGTTACAGTGGAATTGGGGGGGGGGGGGGGGGGGAGAGAGAGACCATGAATATCAATGACTTAGTGAATGAGTGGCTGTGACGTTGCTCTGGGTCGGGAAAGCGTTGATGGGATACACTGTCTCTCTTTTATTCATAATCAACTGCTGAACTGATTAAATGGCGGAGGCAGCTCTTGCACGTTCCAGTGACTAGTGGGTTTAGTGATTCGTGCAGTTTGGGATGTGGAAGTACACGCGGAGCAATTGCAAGGAAGCGGCATTCTCAGCAGAACCGAACACGGGAAAGCAAACCTTGTCTGCCGCAATCTTTGATGATGCAAATGAATACATGCAGTAACAATTATAATGAGGACACTGCAATCCTGCACCAGAAGAGATGGACAGGACGCAAGGAGCTCAAATACAACATGGTTGAGGGCGAAATGAAAATGAGAGCATCCAGCGGGATGTATCCGGAGCTTGAGGGGGCAGGAGCCACAGTGGAAAAGGGGGAGGAGGGGGAAGGGAAGAGAGGGAGAGTGGAAGGGGGGGGTGGCGGGTCATAGTCAATTTGGCGCCATGGCTATCCGACCCTCTTATCTCTCGCTCACCTGTTTGTAGTCAGTCTGGCGAAAGTCAGCCACAGCGCTTTGTTTGAATTTCTGTCTCCACTCCACCCCACCCCCATCCCCACCTGACCCCCCTCTAATACATGTACCACCCCGTGATCATCACGCTAGCTAGGTACCTATCCTCGCACTCCCTCTCTCCTCCCTCCTTCCATTCTCACTGACAACAGCCACCTCGACAGTTATTGAACCCACTCATCGCACTCGCTCACTCCTCGTACCTTTCCTCTCGGTTTTCACATCGTTTATGTGCGTGTCACACAAAGACACACACATACTTAGACACAGGCACATGCACACGCATAAGTATGCGTCTTTATCAAAACTTGCTATCGAATTTTGCAGGAACATTGACGGATGTGGTTACGGAGATACACTGAATTTAGCACCTGGAGTCTGCGGTGTAATGTCAACCGCGCTTACCTGCTCGACTAGCGCAAAACTCCAAGTTGGATTCGAGATCTGGGCTGTTGTTTTCGTTGTGTTTATATTAATGTGGACTGCATCGTGTCAGTCAACTTTCTTTACATAGTTTCCTCTTTTTTTCCATTGTCAGCATTTGGATTCCTCTGGAGTGATTAGATGGAGAGAATAACGATATATTGCCGGTAGTAAGTTGGACTTGAGGCAACAAATCGCAACGATGGAAATTGAGAGTCTTCAAATTTCTCTATGACTAGCGTCTGTCTGCACAGTTTAAGGAAGGACTACACCGGATATGTATTGTCAGTCATTAAACCAGGGAGTCTCATACCTCAATGCGATCTTTGTCATCCTGTTTCTTTTGTAATCGGGAATACGGCGGTCTATCTTTTACGCACATTCGTATGCAGCCGATTTGTCCCCGACATCCTTAATCCAGTTGCTTTCATCTCGTAATGCTTGGATGCGCTTCAGTCAGCTTGTAAGACAGCACGGACCTCCTGCAAGACCTGACAGCTGAAGCGACTTTGCGATACATTCAACACGGCAACGCGAAAATCGTCATGTATGTCTCAAATCCTTTTCCCGACCGAAAAGGAACATTCTGACCAAACGGCCTGTGCTTTGAATCCATCGACCACAATTAAATCAAATATATGTATATTTCCATGCATCCGTCAACAGTGGTTAATATTTTGCAAGAAGTACAACGTTTTGCCTCTTTGATGAACAATGAAAGTAAGGTTAAGGGGCTGACATTTTGAGAAAAGACGAGATGAGAGCGGAAACAGCAATTGCACTCGAACGACCCACGTTATGGTTCTGTTAATGTCAGAAGTCTGCACACTTTGTAGGCACCCCTATTGATGTGGCTCGCTTTCAGTTGTCAGGGTCTGCTGGATAATAATTAATTTGACTGAGACGACAAAGTAAATGACATAGCATGATATAGCAAAATCTCTTTTAAGAGCAAGATGTCATCGCGTGAGAACGTAATGTTGTAAGCCAGTATTACAGTGGTTTACCTTTACATAAGACTCGCTGTTTCGGCATTGCAGCAATTACAAGCTAAACCTGTAGGCTTTCTTTCCTCTTTGCGGCCTTCTTATTCCAAAGGAAAGAGAACTAATCAACTGCAGAAAAACACACTTAATGTACTATCATATAACCGAATGTTTTAAGAAGAGAATGAATTAATCTTTTAACAGATATGGAGGTGTTTTTAAAAGTTGATCGAGCCTTGTCGAGCCAATAGTTTTGCCATCACTATCAATAGACATTATCGACAACAAAGATCCTTTGCATTGCGCATGCACCATTGTGTCCCAGAGCTGCTGAAGGCAAATGAACATGAAGCTGATTTTCAAAAATGCACGAAGATGAACCTGTTTAAACGTACAACACATGAAACATCACTGCACACATACAGCTATATAGTTTTGTATTTGGGCAAAAACAAGCTGCTCATGCTTCTCTCTTCCAGGCAGGCAACGTGAACTGCACTAACGAGAAGTGCCCTAGGCCGGACTGCGAAATTCCAAAACAACTGCCAGGATCTTGTTGTCCCACATGTGATGGTAAGTGTTGAGACGTACCTTCTTTGTAATACGTGCGTTATCTCATTGCTTGGAGAGGGTGATAACGAAAGGCACGAAACAGGAAGATCGGTTAAAATCCATAGCATTACCAGTTAAGCAAGTAAGAGAATAAAGTGTCTTTATCCAGCCGTGTCAAACGTTATATATATATTTTTAAAGCCTGTTTTTGCCCAAATACAAAACTGAGTACTGATCTAGTTACATACAGTTTTGTTCTATGATGTTATTGGAGATGGCGAAGTAAAAAAAGACAAAGGACCAGGGAGATAAATTTATTACATCAAACTACATCATACTACTTTCGAATTTAAAAAATTAAGCTATCACAGACCCTAATAAAGGTATAGACTCTTCAATACGAATGCGTTGGTTCGAAGATCGTGGGTACTTATATAAATGTATGTCTGAAGAAAGTGCGTAGTATTTCATTTACAGCACGTCTTTTAAAAACAGTTTCACCTGTCAACATTAAATATAAACAATGCGTCTTGAAGCATGTCCTGGAATCGCATTTCTTTCAAATGCACTCGTAGTGTGTTTGATGATAATATTCAAAGGATATGACAATTTATTTTTGGCAGTGTCATTACATTTTGCAACAATATCATATTGTTTCAAATGAATGCTTGCATAATGAAAGGCCGTACTGTCGCTTCTTCAAAGACGCATAACAAGATATATTTCTCGTGTTTATGACGTCATGTTCTGCATATTCGAAAAGATGTGCTTTCAGAGATTTGGGCGAGAATTAATTTATTCCAAATATCGTCGCTGCTGTGCAAACTTCAGTGGGCATGACGACTGAAGTGATCATGGCGTTTTCATTTCGTAGTAACACGCAAAGCGTCATATCCCCTGCATGGCTTGCAGGCGTGCCTTACATGATCCTATGCACCGTCGTGCTGCAGTTGCGTTTACATGTGGATCTTTAAGCCCTACCTGTCGTTCGGGAGCCTTTTTCGTATGCATGAGTTTCACGGCGTGCTCTGTGCATCTTGATGACGCTCGCAGACAAAGTAATGAATGGTCTTCTTGCCGAAACGACATTATAGTATGCTAGGGTGTACATAAGATGTTTTAATGTGTTCTTAGTATGATATAATTGTTGATATATTTATTTTATTATGTATTTTGTACGAAACGTATTTTGTAAATTAAAAAAATAGTGTTGATACAGATAAAATCTGCCGATTTATCAGTTAATGGTTATGTGTTTCAAGTCAGTGAATCGGTGTAACCGGTGTAACAAATCCTCTATTCTCAAGTTCATCTTTCGGCAGAGTCGATCACCTGTGCTTTGTTCCTCATTGCATACGTTTCTGTGAAAAAGACGATGTAAATAACATATTTGTTCTCAAAGTATTTCAAGGAAAGAATGTATGTATTAATGTTGATTCCTTGTTTCTTTCTATTGTTATAGTACGAAATGATGTTAACCTTTTTTTTCAATGTAATTTCACTTGCATCACGACTGCCCCAATTGTTATTATTCACTTAACTGAGCACTTGGCATTAGTTTGCATTTTCGTGTGATTTGCAGATAGAAAATGTTCTAAAATAATTGTGTAATCCATGCATCGTGTACTGATATCTTGATTTGAATGCTTGTTATTTTTGCCATGACTCAGATCGCTTTCAGTGGGTGTCAAATTCGGTGTCATAGTCCGCGAAACTTGCGATAATGGCAGGGTTCCATTCCTGACGTCTTCATATAATAATGCAGTCTGACTGAACTAACTGCGGAAAAAGAGTATTCGCGAAATTTGTGTCTTAAAAAATGTACTCGTTTCAAAAGAATAATCACTACTGCAGACCGATAACTAAGGCTGTACCTTTTCAGGACTAATTAGATATACTAAGGAAATGAAAGGGGTTGAGTTAGGAGTTGGGGGACGGGGTGGGTGAGTTGGTGGGTGGGGCCCTTAATAGGTATGGAAACGGAACAAATTTTACGTGTACTTGTTCCTAGAGTTCTAGAGTAGGAGTTAACAGTCAACACCGTTTGGGGGGGGGGGGGGGGGGAGTAAATGCTGCAGCATACTTTACGTACACTATCTCGCGGTTTTATTGTAAATTTATTAAAGTTTTCAAAAATAAAGAAAGCTTTTAGTAAAATACAGATTAATCAATCCTATCATATCTGAGCATTCAGAGAAATGTGAAATCCATGAGTGCTCAGATGAGTGGGTTGAAGCATTGAATAAGAACAGAGGATCGCTGCATAAACGAGTGAAACATGCGTATTTTTTATGAAAGCGATCTGAATCATGGCCAGTCGTCCAAGGTTGCACTCAACGACTTCATTCGCCCTCGAGTCTGTCTTTGTGCATGAATGAGATTTGAAGCATCGAGGAACACAGAGAACTGGATCATGTCACAAGGAAAATATCAGTCAATCAAACTGATGGAATTAAAACAAACATTTCATCACTCTACGAGTCCAACCAATGAAAACGTAAAAATATGTCATTTGTTGATCTCACAGTACATAACACACATGAGCATTGCTGCTGTCGTAAAAATACAGATGACCCAAAAGTCATGAGTGCATGAAATGAAGAATACTAACATAGATGTGGCACAGTATTTCAGCATTTGGTTAACTTACTTTATGATTTGCCAGACAGCTTAGATCACGTCAACTGGATGTTGCTAATGTACATTTTCTGGTTCAAATTTAAGAAGTAATCCCGACAAAAATGCATCACGACTTGGTGTGATCGCAGTCTCAAACTATGTTCTAATTGGGCGTAGAGCCCGATGTACAGGAAGCCGAGAGGGTCTCGGCTGATCTTGTGATTGAGGACAGCTGCTTAGGAATACGCCGCACGTGACTGGAGTGATGTACACACTCCACATTCTAGTAAACTAGAGATTTCGCCTACCGGCAAAAGTATCTCTAGCACTGTTGACGTCACGTGATGGAATGTTTTCGGCCAATTTATGCAAGCGGAGGTCACACGAGAGGCTTGTGGGATAGCCGATGTGCTCCCTGACATACGCCGTTAAAGTAGTTCTAAGACTATTTCGCACAAAACTCTTAACTTACTCTTGTTGAGACAACAAACAAGCGTACATTCGATACAATAAAATGTTTGTGTTGAAATGGAACCAAGTTTTTACATCTGAATGATTTCTGTAAAAAGTGCAGAGAGAAATAGTATCAGAACGAACTATTTTTGGCGCAAGGCTGTAATGCCAAGGGTCAAGCCTATAGACGTTATTCACGCAGCGGCCATTTTGAAATCGAAAACGAGACTAAGTCCGCAAATTTAATGGCGTCCAGCGTCTATGGCGAAACCGAAGGCTTCATCATCACATAGACACTGCTGTGTTCCTTATTGCGAGAACGATGATCGATATGACGAGAACTCCAGACTGTCCTTTTTCAAATTCCCCATAGACAAGAAGCAGAAGAAACTATGGATCTGGAAGATTCGGCGTGATCCTGGCAAAAAAAATCAAGGCAACAAGAGCTTAGATTTAGGTCTTGTAAAAGCAAAAATAAAGTTAAATCATCTAACCAGAACATTCAAGATCCTCATTAAAAAAAAACCATATTTGTCATATCTTTTCATCAACTCAACTACACTTCTTACGAAATAAAGCCATTTCTACAACTTGATATACGAATAAAAGCGACAAGGCTCACGAGGAGCGCACATGTTTGTGATGTAAAACGTGACCTTCATTACTATCGATGGGCAGGTTTCTCTCCATAGTAAAGACTCCTTGCTGTCGAGTACCTCGTCCCTCGATGAAAATGCTTCTAGCGTAGCAAAGACCCCTCCGATGTGTCGGAGCTTCAGTCGCGACGCATAACAAAACTCGAATGAAAACCAGAAGAATATCAGAAAAGACACCTTTAAAAAGTAGCTGTTTGAAACCCAAAACCGTTGCATGCCGGAACACTTTCTATATTCAGCTCTGGGGAGGAAAGCTTTGGCCATAATTCATCATGGCTACCACTGGAGTGCAACCTTGGACAAAGGGAATCCCCACGTAACCATGCCTGTGCCTTGTGTGCCTTGAATGTTTCTGCTTGCTCTTTCTCGGTGTGTGAAAAGGCCCACTGTTCTCACCTAGAGTTTGACAACATTCCTCCTACAGTGAGGACGGAGGAGGGAAAAGAGAGGACCACGACAGTGCCAGGTTGCCACTACAACGAGGAAGTCTACGAGGATGGGGATATGTTCCCCTCCAACAGCACGGGCCTCAGGCCCACACGGGACAACCAGTGCGTCATGTGCTCTTGCGCGGTACGTGTCCCGCGAGGACAGCGTCAGAGAATTGCATCCAACATCACATTCAGTGCTGGGCATAATCTTCATCATAAACCCTTGGTGCATATTGCTGTGTGTCGGGAAGGCATTTGTCATCATCAATGTTTGGCTTGTGTTGTATTTGTGTCTTGAAAGAACATTGTCACAGATTTGAGCAGTTAGTTTATGCAATTTATGCTTAGGATCTAAACAGTGTCAAACATACATGTACGTCCAGCATGCGTTCGGTTCGTGTTCTAAAATGATATTGTCTGTGATATTATGTTTAGCATGCATGATCTTTGTTCACAATAATGGAAAATGTATTAACAGTGAGGTTGTGATCCACAGTTACGCATGTGTCGTCTGATGGGACGTAACGATCAGACTTACGTTCTACGTTCAATATGTCTCCTTGCTTGTTACGCGTCCTCCAATGGCACGCGTGTTACATGTCTGTAGTGTACACTAGCAGTGCAAAGGGCAGACATTGTCGTAGGTACGTGTGGTATAACATCAATAGTGCAATGGGTACTGAAGAAGTGAATGGCTTGGAAGCTCCAGTATTGCTTACATTGCATTCAGTGGTAAAACGTTAGGTGGCCTTGCTCAGTACGTGCCCTCCAAGGACACTATCGTGGATTTAGAGTAGTGTGATATCAGCACTGAAGTGGGTAGGGGAAGAACCAAAGCTTCGCCTGGGTGAATATCTACGATGAAGACGTGTTGTAACTTGTTTGCATTGAATTGTGTAGTTGTATGTCAAACGCTTTTGTCCTGTACGTGTCCGAGAGGAAAATTGTCGCGGACATCTGCAGTGTTTACTAGTAAAGCGTCGAGAAGGACATTGTCATAATTATACACAAATAACATCAGTACTAGCAACGGCTGAGGGAAATTAAACGAAATATTCACATGCATTCCTCTAGTTGTGCATCATGTGCACTTGCTCAGTACCTGGCCCCCCGGGGATATCGTCATGGATACGCGTAGTAAATCTGTACACCTACACTCACGCATACCTAGGTAACAAACACCGGCGGAAGCTAAAAATAGCCACGTTAAAACAGGCTGATAGTTCAAGCGTTAATGTATACTACAGAGTTGCCTTTTGATAGATATTACCGTCAGTTGTGACATGTAAATCTACATCATTTTCGCTGACTTTCCCTGCCCATCTTTGGCCTGTGCCACTTTGCTCGTCGTTTTTCATATTTAAAAAACCCAACAAGAATTGTTAGGTAGTGGGGGAAAATCACATTGCTGGCACAAGCCTTGTTCTACCTGCACCCCTTGCCGAAGACTGCGACTGACCAAGGTGGCTGTGTCTGTCTGCAGGCAGGACAGGTGCTGTGTCATCTGAAAACATGCCTGCCCATGCGTTGCAAGAAGTACACCAAGGCAACGGATGACTGCTGCCCCAAGTGTCTGGGTACGTGGTGTCTTGTCTGTCGTGCTTGGAGCATGATGCTTAGTTAAACAAGCACTTTACAGATTTTTTTGTCATCTTTTTAATCATCATCATCATCATCATCATCATCATCGTCATCGTCATCGTCGTCGTCGTCGTCGTCCTCGTCATTGTCGTCGTCGTCATTGTCGTCATCGTCGT
Organism: Theodoxus fluviatilis; assembly: GCA_034096865.1. Classification (NCBI taxonomy): domain Eukaryota; kingdom Metazoa; phylum Mollusca; class Gastropoda; order Cycloneritida; family Neritidae; genus Theodoxus; species Theodoxus fluviatilis. The sequence continues at coordinate 53,536 of JAWQFJ010002339.1, forward strand.
CGTCGTCGTCGTCGTCGTCGTCATAATCATCATCATTATCATTGAAGCCATCATCGAAGTCTTCGTCGTCGTCGCCATCATTGTCGTAATTTTCAACGTTTTAATTAACTTTCGATATAACTCAAGAGTGTGTGTTGGTTTTTTCTCCCTGAGAAAACGTAGCCTCGCGAGACCCAGGTTTTACAGAGCAGCAACATTCCTCTTGACAAGACCACACATCTTTGGACGTCCTGACGTCACTGAGACAGCTCATTAGATCAGAGTACCTAATTTCGAGACGTGTTATTTTACGTTTCCTGTTGACAAACAGATACAGTATGTCATGATGAATCTCGGCGTCATGGACTGCCACGGAGGAGACATTTGAACATTGTGCGGAACTATTTTCCATCTGCTGGTTGTTACTACTCTGCATGCATTTTTCATGCTTTCGTGTGAGTGCTGAAATATACATTTACTTTTATCACAATGTGAGTCTTGCAGTATATTCCCCTTTGGTTGTGGGTGAGAACTTTTCTACCGCGTCTCGTTACGCGATTCTTAAGAGGGGAACAACTAGCAAGATTGTGACACAGCTTGGTCTTACCTTAACTACCATTTATAATTTTTCGTGATCAGTGGCTTTAGATATCCTACAAAGATTGATAGGCAGTAAAACTCCATTCCTCATTCCAGTTGCGACATGCATGAAACTATCACACGACAATGATAAAGCCACATACACCTCTTTCGAGGGTCATTGTTTCTTCCTCCTGTGCAAATTGTGTGTATTTCGCCATTTGATGTCATGTAACTGTTTGCCCTGCAGAGGACTCGGACATAGAAGACTACGTGGACTTCGCGTTGTCCGATCCGCCACCTGGAAATCTTACGGCCACAGGTAAGTTGTATGGACCACAAACTGTATTTCTGTTGATAATAACCCAGTAGGTACGCATACTTCATCAATCAGAAATCGTAGATACAATACCCATTTTGAGTTTTATACATCTTTTCGATGGTAAATTCGTTCTTTCACGTGTGGTATTACAAATCAATCCAATGTCTTATGAAACCTTAGTGTTCCATCGATGTCTCGTCCCAAATGTGTGGTCCAGAGATAATTTCAAGCTACTCAGTAATGATAATCTCTGAAATATAATCATCATAGCCTGTAAACATGGTTTTCAAATTGAAACCAAAAGCACGCGCGACAGCTTATCTTGGATCATCGTTGGTAAGTAAAGGAACAACAGCTAATCTGACTTGACTCATTCGGGATACGACCTTACTCTCTGTGTATTTTGTTGTGCGTTGTGCTGTCTAAAAGTAGGCTTCCTTGATCGTTTGTTGGTGTGTTCCAGAATGAGAAAAGATCCATGAGAAATGATTTTGCTTGCTTCTTCAGACTGCCTGACGGTGAGTGGGCCTCGAAAGAACGGCACTGCCTGGCATCCAGTCATTGGTCCCTACGGCCGCATGGAGTGCATCGTCTGCCGCTGTCTGGTGAGCATCTCCTCTTGCAGTGAGACGACTTTGGGGGAGCCTTTATTTTGTACTTTCCCACTCAGAAGGGAATAAAGACGGGAGTGGGAAAGTGGGAGGGAAAATAGAAAGGGAGATGAAGGTGAAGAGTTCGGTGTGAATGTATGGACGCACATCTGTACGTGTGCTTGTTTAATCATAGGATTTCTGGAAACGTGCCATTCGCTTTCCAAAGAGCCATATCATCTTACTCTGGAGGAAAGCACTTTTCAGCGTCACCCATGTTTGTTATGATTCATCAGTGCGTAAACGTGTGTGTGTGTGTGTGTGTGTGTGTGTGTGTGTGTGTGTGTGTGTGTGTGTGTGTGTGTGTGTGTGTGTGTGTGTGTGTGTGAGTGTGTGTGAATGTGTGTGAATGTGCGTGTGCGTGTGTGTGTGTGTGTGTGTGTGTGTGTGAATGTGTGTGAATGTGCGTGTGCGTGTGTGTGTGTGTGTGTGTGTGTGTGTGTGTGTGTGTGTGATAATGTGTGTGTGTGTGTGTGTGTAAGTGTGCAAGCAATCATACATACATGTGATTGCACGAATACACATGTGTGCTTCCACGTGCCCATTTTTGAGTGCGTAGGACATGCTTGCATGTGTATTTCTATGTCTGTGCGTACGTAATTTACTTTTGAATATCGACACAAATTCATTAGCCTTTTCGGCGAAGACGAGAGGGCTACAGACTTCGAACTCGCAAATGAGTGAATATCTTCTTTAACACAAACACACGATGTTAACGGACCCCTTCTCTCGCGAAGAGCCGAACTGTTCTCCAACAATATTTGTACTCGCATTCCAGCTGCGACTAGGCGGCATAAACCGCGTTTTGGACTCGCGTGTCTGTCATCCGTGAACTAACACGGAATGCGCAGATCGAGAATAAACGTGCCTGCTATTCTGAGTTAGGTGTAGGCACAGCAACTCGTCATTTGGCATGAATCGCCGGCTCTGTTTGAGAAACTATCGAAAACAAATAAGCGCTCCATGGGAACATAAACGGTTTACATACGCGGCGAGACTGAGGCATTAATGCGAGTTAGACGCAACACGGACGGTGAAGCACTAAAGAGGGAGGGCAGACAAACAAAGATGGAATGAAGAACAACACGGACTGTTGCCTCTGTGAGTTTGGAGCCAGGTCCAGCCACTGGATCCAAACAAGAGTCCATTTTCTTTGGAACGACGCCTCACAGACTTGCCATGCTTCCTCGCCAGATGAGGAGTGGATGTTAATGAGGATTTTGCCTGCCCTGGTCCGAATGAGTTCTCCACGAAGCCATTAGCGTGGTGTGGTGAGAGAGACGTTGAGTCTTGTCAATCCGACACATAAATAATGCACTATAGACAAGCAAGCGTGCGAGTGTGCATCCTCCAGTACTGAAGTTTGATCGTAATCAGTTTGTGGCTCCTTGGTGAATTACATCTGTTTTGAACGTGGGATGAAATGAGAGAGAGAGAGAGAGAGAGAGAGACAGACAGACAGACAGACAGACAGACAGACAGACAGACAGACAGAGACAGAGAGAGACAGAGAGAGACACAGAGATTGATTGATTGATTCTTTATTTGCGGCCGACGACCCAGTAGTATAGAAAGTTACGCAATTACAAATTTGAAATATGCTACATCCTTTAGGTGAGTTTACAACAAGTGTGGTTAAAAACAACGTCTAAACTATATATTTAATATAATGCCGTAGTGAATTAAAATTGAATGCAGTACATATGTACATAGGTTAAAATTAGTTTGTTGTAGCTAAGGTACAGAGTCCATTTCCTGTATTTTCCGTGATCGCCGCTCAAAGGCATAAAAATGTACATTGAAATATTTATCGTCTTCTCAGCATCTTTCCCTTTGATCAGACGTGTCAGGTCCACATAATCTGGATTCGGAAAATATTTTGCCAAGTATTTTTGTCTGATGTCACAATTCATCCGGCAATTCCTTAAAAAGTGTATTTCAGATTCAGTTTCATTGCAGAATGGACAGTTCATGGTAAAGTTAGGATCGTGCCTACAACGTGCATTGCTTCGTAGTTCATTACATCCCAAACGAAAATGGATGAAAACATCACGGACTTTCTTAATGTCAATAAAAGACGAGTATTTTTCACATTCAAAACGATGCTGAAAAGGAGCGATAAAAGGCAAATATGCTGCTTGAACTAAGGGCTGAACTCCATTCTTGTAAGAGACAGTCTCGCAGTCGTTGCTTAAGATGCCTCATAATACTTCTCTCGTTAACACTTCCACCGTTGTACCATAAGTACGAGAAACCCAGTTTTCCCAAGCAACTTTCCATGAGTTTCGCCCAGTTAAATTCCTCAGGTATACGGGAGCGAGTGAGCATGACATGAGCTTGCTTGACAATCCTACTGTCAGGCATTTTGCACAGTCTTATCCAAAGTTTTACTGCCTGAAGAATGGTGGTGATAAAAAGGGGGTATCTACCGAGTT
>JAWQFJ010002339.1:67500-75000 GCA_034096865.1 Theodoxus fluviatilis
GTGCATGATCGTGTTTGTGTATGCGCATGCGTGCGTGCACGAAAGTGTATGTGTGCGCACATGCGTGTTCGCGGACCTATGTATATGTTTGAGCTTGTACGGTCCTTTCGGTGAATATGTAAAGAACCACGCGATATGCTTAGGTAAAACAATATTGTTTTTGAAATGAATGAAGAAATTATCGTTTGGACTGGAAAACACGATGAAGGCAAATGAGCTCCCACAAACATCGTTCTCCTTATACTTATTGTCACAGATGTTCTATTTCTTGATAGTCCTGTTTGTTTACGGTTGAAACTTCCAAACATCAATCGTAGTGTGCAACCTTTTCCTTGCAGTCAGTCGCTCGCGGCAAATATGAAGTAAAACCTGTACAAGTTTACGTACAATACATGTAGGTACATTTCCTTCCGTCCTTGGCGTAAACTACTCTGCTCTATTCCCATACTGCGCGAATAATTTGATCAGATTCTCTCGCTTCGTTCAGGCAGAGTAGGTTGCTTGCAACCTAACCCACAGTTAGATTATATCGTAACGTTTGATCGTCTACAAAATCCACTCCAAGGGATTCCTCCGGACTCGCAGCGAGTGCGTTGATGACTGCAGGATTGCGGCCTCTAGTCATGTCCGTGGTCGCTCACAGTGACTGTACGCAGTATGCAAAGTTATAGGGATCCTTCAGTTGCTTCCTTGGGCACGCATTGCCTCTTATTATCCAGGAGCAGAAGTGGGTAACTGTGAGGGCAGGACAAGCACACAGTCGTGCGGTTAACCTTTGATGCAGCCTTCAGCGAGCATGGGGTTAAAACTTTCCTGTGGAAAAGAAATTGGGCAAGTACTTTCATGTGAATAGTCTCCCTTGTCAATACAGAATGGCAAGTACTTTCATGTGAATAGTCTCCCTTGTCAATACAGAATGGCAAGTACTTTCATGTGAATAGTCTCCCTTGTCAATACAGAATGGCAAGTACTTTCATGTGAATAGTCTCCCTTGTCAATACAGAATGGCAAGTACTTTCATGTGAATAATCTCCCTTGTCAATACAGAATGGCAAGTACTTTCATGTGAATAGTCTCCCTTGTCAATACAGAATGGCAAGTACTTTCATGTGAATAGTCTCCCTTGTCAATACAGAATGGCAAGTACTTTCATGTGAATAGTCTCCCTTGTCAATACAGAATGGCAAGTACTTTCATGTGAATAGTCTCCTTTGTCATTCTATACGTAAGTGCCAGTAAAGAAATTGGGCAAGTACTTTCATGTGAATAGTCTTCTTTGTCATTCTGTACGTAAGTGCCAGTAAAGAAATTGGGCAAGTACTTTCATGTGAATAGTCTTCTTTGTCATTCTGTACGTAAGTGCCAGTAAAGAAATTGGGCAAGTACTTTCATGTGAATAGTCTCCCTTGTCAATACAGAATGGCAAGTACTTTCATGTGAATAGTCTCCCTTGTCAATACAGAATGGCAAGTACTTTCATGTGAATAGTCTCCCTTGTCAATACAGAATGGCAAGTACTTTCATGTGAATAGTCTCCCTTGTCAATACAGAATGGCAAGTACTTTCATGTGAATAGTCTCCCTTGTCAATACAGAATGGCAAGTACTTCCATGTGAATAGTCTCCTTTGTCAATACAGAATGGCAAGTACTTTCATGTGAATAGTCTCCCTTGTCAATACAGAATGGCAAGTACTTTCATGTGAATAGTCTCCCTTGTCAATACAGAATGGCAAGTACTTTCATGTGAATAGTCTCCTTTGTCAATACAGAATGGCAAGTACTTTCATGTGAATAGTCTCCCTTGTCAATACAGAATGGCAAGTACTTTCATGTGAATAGTCTCCTTTGTCAATACAGAATGGCAAGTACTTTCATGTGAATAGTCTCCCTTGTCAATACAGAATGGCAAGTACTTTCATGTGAATAGTCTCCCTTGTCAATACAGAATGGCAAGTACTTTCATGTGAATAGTCTCCCTTGTCAATACAGAATGGCAAGTACTTTCATGTGAATAGTCTCCTTTGTCATTCTATACGTAAGTGCCAGTAAAGAAATTGGGCAAGTACTTTCATGTGAATAGTCTCCTTTGTCATTCTATACGTAAGTGCCAGTAAAGAAATTGGGCAAGTACTTTCATGTGAATAGTCTCCTTTGTCATTCTATACGTAAGTGCCAGTAAAGAAATTGGGCAAGTACTTTCATGTGAATAGTCTCCTTTGTCATTCTATACGTAAGTGCCAGTAAAGAAATTGGGCAAGTACTTTCATGTGAATAGTCTCCTTTGTCATTCTGTACGTAAGTGCCAGTAAAGAAATTGGGCAAGTACTTTCATGTGAATAGTCTCCCTTGCCAATACAGAATGGCAAGTACTTTAATGTGAATAGTCTCCTTTGTCATTCTGTACGGAAGTGCCAGTAAAGAAATTGGGCAAGTACTTTCATGTGAATAGTCTCCTTTGTCATTCTGTACGTAAGTGCCAGTAAAGAAATTGGGCAAGTACTTTCATGTGAATAGTCTCCCTTGTCAATACAGAATGGCAAGTACTTTCATGTGAATAGTCTCCCTTGTCAATACAGAATGGCAAGTACTTTCATGTGAATAGTCTCCTTTGTCAATACAGAATGGCAAGTACTTTCATGTGAGTAGTCTCCCTTGTCAATACAGAATGGCAAGTACTTTCATGTGAATAGTCTCCCTTGTCAATACAGAATGGCAAGTACTTTCATGTGAATAGTCTCCTTTGTCATTCTGTACGTAAGTGCCAGTAAAGAAATTGGGCAAGTACTTTCATGTGAATAGTCTCCCTTGTCAATACAGAATGGCAAGTACTTTCATGTGAGTAGTCTCCCTTGCCAATACAGAATGGCAAGTACTTTCATGTGAATAGTCTCCTTTGTCAATACAGAATGGCAAGTACTTTCATGTGAGTAGTCTCCCTTGCCAATACAGAATGGCAAGTACTTTCATGTGAATAGTCTCCCTTGTCAATACAGAATGGCAAGTACTTTCATGTGAATAGTCTCCTTTGTCATTCTATACGTAAGTGCCAGTAAAGAAATGATCAAGTGAACCAGTGCTTAGGAGGACGAAGAGAAAAGCGGTCTGAACTGCAAATGTAACCATGCTACATAAGAGCTTTTGTTCATAACGTTTTGGTGAATGTAATTTATACAGCTATTCAAAAAGAAAAGAGAACGCGCTTTCAAATGATGCAAATATCAAACAACAATGCCTCATGACAAAATAAACTTACGAGCTCAGCTGCTTGGCAACAAGTGCCCGGCGCTTCCCCATGATGAGAAGCGCGCGGCCACGCACTGTGTAGCTCTTGGTAATTCCCTGGAAAAGGGCTGCATCACTGGATTTCAACAGGTTTTCCAAGATCATGTCCCATGTTACGCCATACTTAAATGGATTGGATAAGATGATCTCATCCATAAGCAACTGGTCCATCTCAGCGTTAAACAGATTTCGTGGCATGATGTCTGCAATTGGAAAGGGGAAAAATGTTCATTGCTGCCACTCAATGATAAATTCAATATGCTCCAGTTTAACTTGTTTGGTTTTTTCGATCCCTCTTCTATCTGACCCTACTTGATAGGTAGAGAACAAATATATCTATATAAAATAGCGGAGCCCGTCTAGTACAGTATGCTGTCACAAAACTGGAAAGTGTGGGTTTTGGTAGAAAGACAACAAATGAAATGCAGACGTGATACGAACCCACCTAAAATAAACTTCTGATACTTGTTTTAGTTCTAACTCCATTTACAACCGTGTCCGCCACACTTCACAGTTTGGACTATCAAATAATTACTACATGTATACATTTCCATGGTTCCACCGCGCTAGCAAAGTACAAGGAGGACGAACCAGCAACCTGGAAAGAACTAGATAAAAGGTAAGCCAAAGGCCTAGTGAGGCAGACGCGTTGACCAACACACCCACTCACCTATATCTATAAATACTCTTGCCATCCATATCCCCAGTTAATTGTATCGACATGCAACAGGGTAGAACAAACTGAACTGAATGGTTATAATGCACCGCAGACTGCTATGAAAATATTTGGCGAATGCACTGACCAGATCTTATGAACCACAGCATGGCGCACGTGCAAGACAACTTTAACAAGCACCGCGAGAAAGCTTACACTGTATCAATCTTAGGCACTGAACACCGCAGACAATTTACAGTTGTGAAAACAAAACATGTCACGAGTATATATAGCAAAATCTTGTCCATGACATATACCTACTGATGGAAAAAGCACCATAAGAACAGGCAAATTTATAAAAACGAAACGATTACCGTTTGTGCGGCGTTCTTGGAAATCGATCCGAATTACTTCCCTTCGTTTGGGCTTTCTTGGTCTCCTTCCAAAAAAGAACTCACGAAAGTTTACCAAGAGTTGCGTACCTTCGTTCACAAAAAAAAATTCGTTTGCTGTTCTATTGCACATTTGACAAACGAAGTTGGTTACATTCTTGTGTTGCGTGCGCACCCTCATTTAGATACCAATTATTCCAAAGCCAAGTTGGTGGAGGACGCTCTATGATACCCTATTTACAGTAACATTGTGTGCATCTAAAGACCTGTATTCTTGTAACTTTTATTTTTAGAGACGGGCATTGAAAGTCATCTGGCAAAACTTATTGCTTTCGTGACATGCCCTTTGTTAAATAGTTCTGCTTGCATGTGTAAAAATAGCAGCCAATCTAAATCGTTGGAATTTGAAGCAAGGGGCATTTCCCTTCTGTGCATAAGCCTTACCAGATGCAGCAAGACTTGGGGATGCGTCATCGTCACTTTATCTGCCCCCCCCCCAATCTATCAGTCAGTCACAACATTATTAATATTCATTGTTAGGGCCTACATACATTTAAAGCTTGAAATATTTCAACAGGTATATACTTCAACATTAAATATATATTAGGATGTCTACGGCGAGCTGCAGCATGACCAGCGGTCCCACTGTGGGCAGAAGAAACGGTTCAAAGATACTCTGAACGCCTCACTGAAAGCGTTTGCCATACACCCAGACACGTGGGAACACTCCGCAGTGAATAGAGCCACCTGGCGCTCCTCCATCCACAAAGGCGCCAAAACATGTGAAGCCAACAGGACCATCGCCGCAGAAAAGAAGCGACAAGCCCGAAAGGCCCGTTCTATGAACCCTCCTGGAGATGTCCCACTCGTTCCGTGTCCATTTTGTCCCAGAACCTTCCGTGCCAGGATCGGCCTCATCAGCCATCTGCGCACGCACAGACAGAGCCAGTCCCAGAAACCTTCAGATGACTAGAATGGTCCTAGTCGACTCGACGGACAAACAACATTATGATGTAGAAGAATAACTAGTCAGAATCTCAGCAACGATAATTCCCTGCCTACCTTTGTTCGCTGTTTTCCTGAAATGGTGTCTGGTGAAAGTGACTGATTTTGTGGTGCAGGGTTACAAAATAACGGTGACAACTCGCTATGTATAACATTATTCTCACTTTCAAAGTAGGCTTTGAGCTGTACTCATTCTGTGGCATGACAGGTTACATCATTATACCTCATCTGCCTCAAAACTCCTGCTTCAAAGCAGCACATATGCAAGTATCAACAAACACTGTGTCCTAAAATCAACACCAAACACAAAGGCTTGCGTCACGTCAGGAATGAACGATGTACGTGATCTAAATCAAATGTCTTAGTTGTTATTGCAACTGGAGGAGCTTTTATTTTTCGGGATAACAAATTTGTTAGCCGTACGTATCACACATGACGAGTAGGAGGTTCAGAATCATTCGAGGGATAATAATATGCAAATCTTTTTACAGATCTACCATTCAGTTGTTCACAGTGCAGAATATTTTTCAGTGACCAGAATCCTATATGCATAGTCCAAGGGAGGCAACACCATTCACTTTGCAAGCTTTAAAAGTGGAGTTGTCTCCCTTGCAACGTACAGTCGCATAGCAAAGCGACTCGCTTTTGAAACAAAGCCAAAATTTTCTTAAAGATATATTTTAGAAACTTCTTTTTGTATAAACTATCAAATATTTCAACCCATCTTTGATGTTTGGAGAGAGAGAGAGATAGATAGAGAGAGAGAGAGAGAGAGAGAGAGAGAGAGAGAGAGAGAGAGAGAGAGAGAGAGAAGAGAGAGAGAGAAAGAGAAGAGAGAAAGAGAAGAGAGAGAGAGAGAGAGAGAGAGAGAGAGATGGAGAGAGAGAGAGAAGAGAGAGAGAGAGAGAGATAGAGAAGAGAAGAAAAGAGAAGAGAAGAGAGAGAGAGAGAGAGAGAGAGAGAGAGAGAGAGAGAGAGAGAGAGAGAGAGAGAAAAGAGAGAGAGAGAGAGGAGAGAGAGAGTGACAGAGAGAGAGAGAGAGAGAGAGAGAGAGAGAGAGAGAGAGAGAGAGAGAGAGAGAGAGAGAAGAGAGAGAGAGAGAGAGAGAGAGAGAGAGAGAGAGAGAGAGAGAGAGAGAGAGAGAGAGAGAGAGAGAGAGAGAGAGAGAGAGAGAGAGAGAGAGAAAGAGAGAGAGAGCAGAGAGAAGAGAGAGAGAGAAGATCATTTACAGCATAAAACCGCTCCACTTCCATCTTATCAAGCCCCAACACTGCGTGCATTTCGCGCCTTGGGAAGCCAGACTTGCATGTTCCTTAGTAAGGGGAGATAACTTCGGTCCTGAAACTAGTGGGGGGATAAGCCCTGCTAGCCTCATTGCAGCCTTCAGCCTAGTGAAAACACCGTCTAGACGTCAATTAAGGGGATCAAAAGCCCCGCCACCCCTCCCGGTGCGATAACTGTAATGCCCCGCTGCCTACAGGAAGATACGGTCACTAAAGTGCTTCATTCTCCCGTCTTGGCTTCCCAATGAGGTGGCAACGTCAACCGCGGAACGACAAGTTCCAAACTTTGTCGGAGAGTTCCATTTCGATCTTGATAATGCTTCCAATTTATTCTTGGAGCAGTGGAACATTAACTCCGGGCAGCAAAGAATGGGAAATTGTCAACCTGGAACTACAACAGCAGCTTTGTCAGTTGTCAGTACGAAGTGTAATATAAAGAGAGTATACCGTGTTTGCAGTAAGTACAACTATAGAGAAAACAGATTATTATGACGAAATGATATTTTTTTCGGATATTCAAAAGTATAACTGCCTAGCTGCTTGTTTTCTAAGGCGTTGGAATCCGAGCAAAAACGCTGGACCAGTATGACATGTAACAAGTGTTGGCAGATCACCTGCGTCGCGTTACTGCGATGGAGCGTCATTACCAAAAAGGTTGATATTGATCGGTGTCTATTCACATTTCATGTCAATTCAATTCAATTATTTTATTTAACGAAGGTATACACTTGTAAAATAAACGTCCATCTTTCAGTGGCCCTCAAAATAAAACATTGTGACAAGAGGAATGAGAATTCTCTCTCTCTCTCTCTCTCTCTCTCTCTCTCTGTCCTCTCTCTCTCTCTCTCTCTCTGTCTATCTCTCTCTCTCTGTTCTCTCTCT
>JAWQFJ010002339.1:92500-95000 GCA_034096865.1 Theodoxus fluviatilis
GTTTCATCCAGTGGTTTCACGTGGACAGTTCTAGAGTAGAGGAGTTGGAGCCTCGGGATGTTAGCGTTCAATGAAGCTTCTAGGCAACACTTCTGAACCATTTTCATAGTTTGATACGCGATTCGTAAAAAGCGAATAACTAAGGAAATCGTGACTGGACGCGTTTACTCTGAACAGTTTAACAGATTTTGTGATCAATGACCTCAAATAGCTCACAAAGGCAGGTGGGCCGTGAAACTTCATTCATTCATTTGTTCGTTCATTCATTCATTCATTCATTCATTCATTCATTCATTCATTTATTCATTTATTCATTCATTCATTCATTCATTCATTCATCCATTCATTCGTAGTTTGGACAGAACCAGCATGGTGAAGAGCTGTCTTCCCTTTTAACTAGTACATAAAATGAGAGTGGATGATGTTAGGGGTAACTTTATTCCTTTTTGCCATGGAGAATGTTGCCTGTGACAGCAATATCAATTTTAAATGTTTTACTTCACACGCGCGCACACACACACACACACACACACACACACACACACACACACACACACACACACACACACACACACACACACACACGCACACACACACACGCGCGCACACACACATGCGTGTATTTTTTCTCCGCACCCCCTCTTTCCTCTTCCTCAATGCCATCCCACCCCTAGCCCCTCTTCCAACACCACCCTCCCTTCACCACCTTCTTTGTTTCCTCTTCTCTACCGTTAGATGAAATCAGTATATTGAGGACATAGCAGCAACTGCGGGAAAAACAAGTTATGGATATGCTTGACACCTTACATTTGATCGGCAGAGTTCAAAGATCAGGCTGGTTGGGTGAGATGGATAATTGTTATTTGATGTAACTTTCCTCAACAGTCGGTCACGATCGATTTCCCAACAAATGAGATTTCATGGTCAGTTAGTTTTCCAGCTGTTTACGCGATTTCGTTCCATTTACCTGTATCTTTTTCCGATGTGTGTTCAAAATATTGCTCTCTTGCCCTTCAGAACCAATGTCGGGCAATGGGAGCAACTCTCGCTGACCCGGAGAACATGGCCGAGGTTCTCTTCGTGGGTGCTGTGGCAGGTCAGTTGAAAAGTCCTCTTCCTTTGGTCCACTAGGTGTGTAAATTACAACCCCTGACCACTCTATGATATCGATTCAGCAAGTAGTGAACAAAATGAAGTGCAGGCATGTCGCTGGGTTAGTTCTTATTACTTCATTTGTGATTGACAGTTGACGACTGGAATCTGTTCAAACGAGTGATAAAATAGGTCTGTCTTTCAGTCTGTCTATCCTACCTACCGCCTATGTCTGTCTGCCTGTCTGCCTGCCTGCCTGCCTATCTGCCTGCCTGCCTATCTGACCTGGCCGATTGTCTGTGTGTGTGTGTGTGTGTGTGTGTGCGCGCGCGCGCGCGTATGCGCGCGTGTACGTGCGTGCGTGCCCACGTGCGTGTGTCCGTGTGTATCTCTCTCTCTCCCTCCCCCCCCCCCTCTCTCTATCTCTCTCTCTCTCTTTCTCTCTCTCTCTCTCTCTCTCTCTCTCTCTCCCTCTCTCTCACACACACACACACACACACACACACACACACACACACACACATACACACACGCGCATTCGCGCGCGCGCGCAACCGCATACACACGTAGAGGAATAGATTAACACGATAAGCACGTTCGCACAATTGTTTGTGGTATCACATGTATGGCATGAGCGTTTGGGAAGCTGGCAATTTTTAAAGCAACATTTTTTTAATTGACAGCAAAGAGAGGGGGAAGCTCTTGTTACAGGCTTGCTGTTGTTGATTTTGGATCCGAGGGAAAATGGACGTCATCCGTCACCCACAAGCCTCTGATGATCGCCAACTGGTACAGGGGCCAGCCTAACAACGCTGGGGGCAGTTAACACTGTGCGGGGATGTACAGTGGACACTACTACCAGTGGTATGACTATCGATGTTCAAACAGATGTTACTTCGTTTGCCAGAAATCAGCTTAACCCTGATTTCCCCGTGTTCCGCGTTTGCATTTCTGAACGCGACATAAAGGTCTTGCGACCTCTGACAAGATTAGTCGTTTGTGTTTTTGTTTTTATGTTTGTTTGTTTCCCGTCTTCCACCTCTCCATTCACTTTCCCTATTCTCCAGTGTCCGTCCATCTCTCTCTCTCTCTCTGTCTCTCTCTCTCTGTCTGTCTGTCTGTCTCTCTCTCTCTCTCTCTCTCTCTCTCTTTCTCTCTCTCTCTGTCTCCCTCCCTCACATGAGTATATATACACAAGTTCAATAATTTCGGAAACGAGGAGTTAATAAAGTCTTTTGGTGGATTAAAAAATACTAATTACTATACATGAGATGTAATGAGGATGCGTCCCATTTCACAACCACAGAAGTAAGAGAGTGAGGGATTTGTTGAATGAACACATATACATGTATTCGCAGTTAAGGCGTTTGTGGAACAAACGTTGTTCATGCCAACTGAAGCACGCGGA
>JAWQFJ010002339.1:100000-105000 GCA_034096865.1 Theodoxus fluviatilis
AGCCAGACAGGAGGTAAGGTGAGCCCGCGTTTCAACAGCGGTATAACAAGGGGCGAGGAGAGACGGAAGATGGGTGCTAGGTGGGACGAGACATCCACGCAGCGGGTAGCCAGCAGAGGAAAGCTAATTGGCCTTGGGAAGTACTCGCCCTGCTCCTAGACGTCTTCGCACGTTCTGCTGAGGTATTTGTTTTCCGCTGAAGGAGGACATGTTCCCTTGTTTCCTTTCATCCCTTGACCTTTCTTCAGTGAATTATCACTTTGAAATTATGGTCTCGAAAAGGACAAAAGATCAGGAAAAAACAGTAGGGTCTTGTAATAATCACTTTGCATCGCCTTGCCTCACGTCGCACAGAATCACATCACATCGGGTTATCGTCGTCGTCGTCGTCGTCATCTTCCCTTCGCTATGAGTACATGCTGTAACAGAAATAAAACAGAAAATAATCAAACATTTCATTATGACCATAACGAATTTTTGCAGAGAAATGCAGATTGATATTCAAGAAAGTGAAAACATTATTCAAAAATACAAGTAAATGGGATTTTACTATCATGATTCTAACACAATACATGTACTACATCTCGTTAAAATTGTTCTCTATGTCATCGTCTCGTCCCTCAGTTGTTATTTTCATTTTTGTGAAAATTATCATATATACAAGAAGCGCGCGCACGCACACACACACACATACACACACACTCACACACAAACACACACACACACACACACACACACACACACTTTAGAGTGTGCATGATCCGAAAGCCATTTTCAAATTAATTCCATTTCATTCTTCAGCGGGTGAAATTATTGCCCAGAAGAACAACTATCTTTCTCATTTGATCACTCGATGTCGTATGCCTCAGTATCGTTATTTGCTTCAGTAAGGAAGAACGTGTCATATTCAAAATGTCTTTGTTGACACTGGAGAAGTGTACACAATTCTTTGTCTCTTCTGTAAACCGTTATATTAGATTTTGTATATCAGTGTTGTGATTTGTGTAAAACCTTTATCATTATTTGGACGTACAACTACAAATATGTCAGTCACATCTTTTGTTGTTGTTGTTGTTAATGTTGGTGGTGGTGGTGGTGGTGGTGGTGGTGGTGGTGGTGGTGGTGGTGGTGGTAGTGGTGGTATTGGTGGTGGCCTGTTACAAATCGTACGGCCCATGTTTGTCTCCAACTGCGGAAGTGAGTATGTGATAATTTTTGGTGAATCAGATCAGCATCCCACCTTAAACGCCAAACCTCCACCCTCCCTGCTCCTCTCGCCCCATGATCACATGCAACGTCCTCTTTGCATAACCCTTCCTCCCCTCCCCCCCCCCCCCTTCCCTCATCCCCTTCAATCTCTTTGCCTTCGCTCATAATGCATCCGTCATAGTTTGCGTCGAAAATTCTGTACTGTCTCTTGGGAGGAACAAACATCTCTATAGAAAAACAAACTTTCTCTGTTGTTTCCTGCGCACGAGATGTTTCTCTGCCAACTGCCTACGTAATTCCTCGCGGGGTTCTGTCCTGCTCCGTCAGTTCGCGCGGAGTTGCATAACAATAAAACAAAACGACAAGGGAAATATTGCTTTGAAAGAATGGGAATGGGGTTTTTGTGTTGTTCATTCCTGTCAGACGTTCCTCCCTTCGTTATCTGTCGGGTGTGATGGATAACATGCCATCCCTTCTCGACGTCTGTGCGACATTTCAGCTTCACTTTCGGCAGGTCGTGTCAATTTTTGTGCATTTGGAAGATTGCGCGCTTTTCTAGAAAAGCGCTGTCGTTCCGACTCTTCATCAAGGCGAGACGAAATGACCCAATGAAGAAGTGACATGCATTTCTCCATGGAGTAATTTCGTATTCACTTTATGCTGCCAATTGGATGGGAGTGCCTGTGAGCAAAACAAATCTCTCTCTCTCTCTCTCTCTCTCTCTCTCTCTCTCTCTCTCTCTCTCTCTCTCTCTCTCTCTCTCTCTCTCTCTCTCTCTCTCTCTCTCTCTCTATTTCTGTCGTTTTCTCTCTCGGTCCCCCCCCCTCTCTCTCTCATTCTCTCCCTCTCGGTTCTCCCCCCCTCCTCTCTCTCTCTCTCTCTCTCTCTCTCTCTCTCTCTCTCTCTGTGGTTCTCCCCCCCCCCCTCTCTCTCTCTCTCTCTTTTGTCCGGCCGGCTGGCTGGCTGCCTGCCTGCCTGCCTATCTGTCTATCTGTCTGTCTGCTTGCCTGTCTGTATGCCTGTCTATCTGTCCGTCCTAAGCGCACACCCATGTATAAGCGCACACACATGCACACGCACGCACGCACGCACGCAAGCACGCTCAGATATTTCCAAACTGTATTGCAAGTACGAAGACACAGGCACAAAGAGGGCCTCTTGGAGACCATCCAGCGTGTAGGACAGGTGGGTTGCATTTTTGACATTTGAAGTGCAGGGAGAGAAGGAAGCTACACAGTGGAAGTTTGGTGGAATCCCCGAAGACGTTTATTTGTACACACGTGCTTCTGCCCCGCCCATTCCCAGCGAAATGTGCACGCAGGTGACAGGGAATGATCTCATTTCGAATGCACGTGGGAGAATACAGCAGCTTGTTTCACGGCAGTGACATTTTCTGTAACAGTGCAGCAGCTTGGAGAAGGTGTTTTTTAGAAGCAAGAACAGCATATGAGTCGGAGCGAGTGAAGAGTGAGAGGAGGAGGAGAAGGAGAAATAGTACCTGCAAAGCAAAGGCTTGAAAAAAGAACGGGAGCAGCAAGAGAGCAACAGAAGACGTTAAAAACCCGGAGCAAAAACGACGGAAGTAGGGCTGGAGAGGAGGGAGACGGTTTGGGGGTGGGGTGGGGAGGGAGGAAAAAAAGGAGGAGGATCGAGAAGGAAAAAAAGAGAAGTCTGAAAAAAGAGGGAGAAGAAAGAAGGAGTAGCAGCAGCAGGAGCAGCAATAGAAGAAGAAGAGTGAGAAGAAGAAGAAGAAGAAGAAGAAGAAGAAGAAGAAGAAGAAGAAGAAGAAGAAGAAGAAGAAGAAGAAGAAGAAGAAGAAGAAGAAGAAGAAGAAGAAGAAGAAGAAGAAGAAGAAGAGGAGAAGAAGAAGAAGAAGAAGAAGAAGAAGAAGAAGAAGAAGAAGAAGAAGAAGAAGAAGAAGAAGAAGAAGAAGAAGAAGAAGAAGAAGAAGAAGAAGAAGAAGAAGAAGAAGAAGAAGAAGAAGAAGAAGAAGAAGAAGAAGAAGAAGAAGAAGAAGAAGAAGAAGAGTGAGAAGAAGAAGAGTGAGAAGAAGAAGAAGAAGAAGAAGAAGAAGAAGAAGAAGAAGAAGAAGAAGAGAGAAGGAGAAGGAGAAGGAGAAGAAGAAGAAGAAGAAGAAGAAGAAGAAGAAGAAGAAGAAGAAGAAGAAGAAGAAGAAGAAGAAGAAGAAGAAGAAGAAGAAGAAGAAGAAGAAGAAGAAGAAAAAGAAGAAGAACGAAGAAGGAGAAGAAGAAGAAGGAGAAGGAGAAGGAGAAGGAGAAGGAGAAGGAGAAGGAGAAAGAAGAAGAAGAAGAAGAAGAGAGAAGAAGAAGAAGAAGAAGAAGAAGAAGAAGAAGAAGAAGAAGAAGAAGAAGAAGAAGAAGAAGAAGAAGAAGAAGAAGAAGAAGAAGAAGAAGAAGAAGAAGATCATCAACACAACATCAAAATCACGCACTATAAAGATCCTGACGCTCATGTCCTCGACGGGTGGGTGTCGGCCACAGTAAAAACACCCAGCACGCACAATTTTTCCTTTGTGGAAAACAGTGTGCCAGCGCCCTTGGCAGCAGGAGACTGGTCTCATTGACTTGAGACACTACACACTGAGAGACAGCCTCAACATCGGCTTAAGCGCCTTGAGCATGCTGCCAGCATGGATACGTGCGCTATACAAGTAGACATCATCATCATCATCAAGAAGGAAGAAGAAGAAGAAGAAGAAGAAGAAGAAGAAGAAGAAGAAGAAGAAGAAGAAGAAGAAGAAGAAGAAGAAGAAGAAGAAGAAGAAGAAGAAGAAGAAGAAGAAGAAGAAGAAGAAGAAGAAGAAGAAGAAGAGAGAAGAAGAAGAAGAAGAAGAAGAAGAAGAAGAGAGAAGGAGAAGAAGGAGAAGGAGAAGGAGAAGAGAAGAAGAAGAAGAAGAAGAAGAAGAAGAAGAAGAAGAAGAAGAAGAAGAAGAAGAAGAAGAAGAAGAAGAAGAAGAAGAAGAAGAAGAAGAAGAAGAAGAAGAAGAGGAAGAGGAGGAAGAGGAGGAGGAGGAGGAGGAGGAGGAGGAGGAGGAGGAGGAGGAAGAAGAAGAAGAAGAAGAAGAAGAAGAAGAAGAAGAGGAGCAGGAGCAGGAGCAGGAGGAGAAGGAGCAGGAGGAGCAGGAACAGGAGCAGGAGGAGGAGGAGCAGGAGGAGCAGGAGGAGCAGGAGGAGCAGGAGGAGGAGGAGGAGGAAAAGGACGACGAGGAGGAGGAGGAGGACAATGACGAGGAGGAGTAAGAAGCTTATCAGCAGACATTAACGAAGGAAAAAGCACACGGAGGAAGAGCTCAAGAAAGCACGAACAAGAACGGCCCGCTGGAGCATATAGAACACACACTTTTACCCCGACACTGGTCATGAAATGGACTTTCAAGATGACGTTCTAGACAGCACACAAAATGTTTTTAAAATAGGTATGGGTGGACACCAACAAGTCCACACAGACTTCCTGACAAGAACAGGTGGATGACCTTCTACTTCAAAGACCACTGGCATCAGCGTGGAGACCTTGAAACGTTCCCCAGGCCACACACATAATGAATCAGCCATTTTGGAGGAAAGGCCAAAAACCCATAGAGGAAATCCCATGGGAAACGCGATATGCACCAGCGACGGAGCGAGTTAAAGACCGGGGGTAGGAACA
Organism: Theodoxus fluviatilis; assembly: GCA_034096865.1. Taxonomy (NCBI): domain Eukaryota; kingdom Metazoa; phylum Mollusca; class Gastropoda; order Cycloneritida; family Neritidae; genus Theodoxus; species Theodoxus fluviatilis. The sequence goes on from JAWQFJ010002339.1 coordinate 104,876, forward strand.
ATGCTATGGCGCTTTCAGGAGGGAGAGGGAAACCCGCAAAATGATCAGAGACACATCGCAGTGGATTGCCAGTGTTTGTTTGTGCAGTGGCGAGAACAATGTGACCAGGCCTGCAGCACGGCATC
>JAWQFJ010002339.1:107500-110000 GCA_034096865.1 Theodoxus fluviatilis
CTCTCTCAAAGAAACGCCGACAGGGCGACTGGTTTAAGACGCGGACGTTGGATGTACGACCACTCAAGTCGATAACGAAATTACTGGGTGCTATTTCGCGAATGGAAATACACTTTTTTGACAGGCAGCCAACTGTAGCGATTCAGAGACGGTTAATAGAAATACACATCCAACACTCACCCACCCACCCCCATCCCCACCCCGCTTCTCTTGCAATTACGAAATTGTGGATGCACGACGTCAGTTACCTTCATGATAAACCTCCAACTCGTGTATAGCATGTTGACCCTGACTTGACCAAGTCTGAGCAGGAGCAGCAGAATATATCAATGAAAAGACGTTCATCACTGACGTTTATGTTTGAGGCCATTGTGTTCTACGTATATAAAGTCATCTCTCCAAAATAGTCAACCTGTGGAAACCCTGAACTTTCCAGAAAAAAACAATCACATTATTGTCAACCATTTGTCCTTTGAGCTTTGGCTACTATGGACCGCTCCTCGCCGAACAGTCTCGGTAGCCGAGCGATCCGTGATTCTGTGATGTACAATAACCTTGATACATGGCATTTGATTGTCAGTTCTTTATTTACCCAATACAGACATAATCAACACTTAAGAACAGTTGAGCTTTATTTGATTTAGCCCATTTTTGCTAGTGGATGAGAACGTAATATCGCATGGTCGTGGGGATTGTACGGCAGACACTTATTAAGAGATGCAATGGCCTGAACTGTTCTACTTCCCTCCCAAGCATCACAGTTACCTTCTGTCGCACCTTGATAGGAGACAAAGCAAGTATGACCTCCTGGCATGGACATTCAAACATGCTGTCACTCAGGCATTGTCATCATCATCATCATCATCATCATCATCATCATCATCATCATCATCATCATCATCATCATCATCATCCACAAATGCGACAGACAAGTGACGGAGAGAAAAATATATTGACAGAGGTAGGCGGAGAGAGTTAATGAAACAAGACAATAAGAGTAAGGAATGAAAATTAGTCCATGCGTTCCTTGCTAGGTTAACTGAGCGGTAGAAAACCAAACCCAAACCTAAACTGAATCTAGACACCGATACACTCTGTTGCATTCTAAATGCATTACAAGTCAGCACAGCCAACATTCAGTGGTGCGCATTATCTACAGCTACAGCGATTACACCACCATCGCATTCTTCCGAGCGACTACACCCACGGCAGCTGTGGTGCGGGCCGTAGCGAAAGCTGTGGAAAATCTTCAGCTCGCTCCATTTCTCCGGTGCCTCGTCAGGCGTGCCTCCGAAAGCAGGCAAGCACCTTATCAGGGACCTCCGAGCATCCTTGCTTACCGCTTTGCAGCAGCAGCAGCAGCAGCAGCAGCAACCTCCGCTGTCGAAAGGAAGGATCTAGGAACGAGCCACGTTTCAGACTGGCAAGAGTGGCCCCGGCCTTTGGGGCAAGCTCTGGGGCGGTTACAACACAACATGGCAATCGACCGCGGGAACTGAGACAGCAGCGGGGGCGGCAGCGCTGGCAGACTCTGGGATCTTGCGGGGAAGGGTTCACACCGTTTTTCAAAGCCACGCATCTCTGCGCTTCTCGCCTGCCAGCCTGCGATGTAAACAACCTGGTGATGCAATTACATGCGACAGGCGGAATCCACCAGGACGTCCCCTCGAAGCGTGGCTGTCGGCCAAACCGCGTGAGCGATGACCGCCAAATCGAGACTGCAGCTTTCCTGGGGTCCGCCGACGGTCATAAAAGCTCACCGACCAGCGGCTCTTAAATTCTGGTGGTGTCCCGTGGAGCTACACTACAGGCGATTTGGTCGTACACCAAGTCTCCCGCCATTAGCTTCTCGCAGTGGTGTCCGTGGTGGGAGGTTCTGACGCAGTATGAGGGAGGTAGGTAGCACCAGGTTTCGGGTGCCACCCTCGATTTAGGTCTGTCCAAGCGGAATTTATTGGCGATGAGTTGAAGAGGGACCATGCAGTTTTCAAGAGGACTGGTGCAACGTGACACGAGATTCAGTCAAAAACAGATTTGGAGCGTGGGGAAAGGCGAAGCGGGAAAGAGGCGCGTGTAGATACCCTGGTAGGGTAGCGCCGCATCTGATCGATTGGGTTTTTACGATCGTGCAATAAAAGCACGACTATAGCTCCATAGTGATTACTGCTAGTGCTCTCTTACGATCCTCCTGCTTTCATCTGGGACAATGCTGCGCAGTTGCTAGTTGGGGCCCGGTCGCCTGGGACAGTTGGAGTTGTTCAAACAGGCTCCCTTGCGGCCAGGGTACAAATCATCACAGACAAGCCTACAATGATTAGAGGAAGCGGAAATGTCAGCAGCATCGGCGACGTACCCAAGAGAGGGGGTGCCTGCCGTCGTTCCGTTGAAGGCGCCAGCACCGACCGAGTCACTTCAAAGTCGCGGCGCCATCTTTGAAGCGCTGATAAGTCGCGCGAAAGTGGCAGCCAATATTTTCCCATCATCTCTCGGCGTTGGTAGT
>JAWQFJ010002339.1:115000-137500 GCA_034096865.1 Theodoxus fluviatilis
GGAGTCTTGTTATCAAGTGTAGCTTTCCAGTGGAGTCTTGTTATCAAGTGTAGCTTTCCAGTGGAGTCTTGTTATCAAGTGTAGCTTTCCAGTGGAGTCTTGTTATCAAGTGTAGCTTTCCAGTGGAGTCTTGTTATCAAGTGTAGCTTTCCAGTGGAGTCTTGTTATCAAGTGTAGCTTTCCAGTGGAGTCTTGTTATCAAGTGTAGCTTTCCAGCGGAGTCTTGTTATCAAGTGTAGCTTTCCAGTGGAGTCTTGTTATCAAGTGTAGCTTTCCAGTGGAGTCTTGTTATCAAGTGTAGCTTTCAAGTGGAGTATTGTTATCAAGTGTAGCTTTCCAGTGGAGTCTTGTTATCAAGTGTAGCTTTCCAGTGGAGTCTTGTTATCAAGTGTAGCTTTCCAGTGGAGTCTGTTATCAAGTGTAGCTTTCCAGTGGAGTCTTGTTATCAATTGTAGCTTCCAGTGGAGTCTTGTTATCAAGTGTAGCTTTCCAGTGGAGTCTTGTTATCAAGTGTAGCTTTCCAGTGGAGTCTTGTTATCAAGTGTAGCTTTCCAGTGGAGTCTTGTTATCAAGTGTAGCTTTCCAGTGGAGTCTTGTTATCAAGTGTAGCTTTCCAGTGGAGTCTTGTTATCAAGTGTAGCTTTCCAGTGGAGTCTTGTTATCAAGTGTAGCTTTCCAGTGGAGTCTTGTTATCAAGTGTAGCTTTCCAGTGGAGTCTTGTTATAAAGTGTAGCTTTCCAGTGGAGTCTTGTTATCAATTGTAGCTTTCCAGTGGAGTCTTGTTATCAATTGTAGCTTTCCAGTGGAGTCTTGTTATCAAGTGTAGCTTTCCAGTGGAGTCTTGTTATCAAGTGTAGCTTTCCAGTGGAGTCTTGTTATCAAGAGTAGCTTTTCAGTGCAGTCTTGTTATCAAGAGTAGCTTTTCAGTGCAGTCTTGTTATCAAGTGTAGCTTTCCAGTGCAGTCTTGTTATCAAGTGTAGCTTTCCAGTGGAGTCTTGTTATCAAGTGTAGCTTTCCAGTGCAGTCTTGTTATCAAGTGTAGCTTTCCAGTGCAGTCTTGTTATCAAGTGTAGCTTTCCAGTGCAGTTTTTCGCCGGTGCACGGACAGGAGGATCACGTGCGCTTCGTCCAGTCGAAAGAGTAATGAAAAAAGTTCCTATTTATGTACACAAGTCAAACCAGGTTTTCTTTCCTCGATCAATCACGCATATGACACAAGTCATCCATCCGACGCTGTTTACTAACACGGTCGCACTAATGGTCCCAGAGCAGCTCTGAGATTACGCAGAGTATTCCAGAATCAAACATAGCCGTCAGTGATACCCACAGTTCTGGCGCCCAGATTATGGCCAACGCTGAGATGAGATTGCTTAGCAGAGGGCGGACTGGTTTTCGTTCGTTCCTTTGAGCTGTTGACACGTGCAACGCGTGCACACTTGAATACAAGATACGTCAGCTTGGTTTTGCACTTTGAAATAGGAGCCACGTGAATTGCAGATTGCTGTCTTACATTGAGGCCTTATCTGATGTCTGAGAGCTCCAGGAGAGGCCAGCAAAGGGTGCTGATACAGGGTTCTCCAATCTGGAGAGAAGAGCACTGGGTGATTCGTGTCATGCTTGCTGCACGTGCAGTGGCATATCTGGATGAGCGACGAGGGGAGTCTAGGTGTGTAATCGTGAATCAAAGAGATATGGCACGGTTATATTTGTCTTGTGTCAAAAATGATTGCCTTCCTTGCATCTCCAATCTCTCTCTCTCTCTCTCGCTCTCTCTCTCTCTCTCTCTCTCTCTCTCTCTCTCATAATAAAGTGCATTTAGTGTGTCTTGCTGCAAATATTGCATTTCACTTGTCACACATGTTTTATCAGCAGCCACTTTGCCCACTGCATGGCCATCCCTGTGTGTTGTGCAGGTACGCAAATTGGAGCAGGGTCACCTGCAGATTCTTGCACGAGTGCAGATGGTAGCACAGAAAGACAGCATATGCAGCAGACGTGTACAGTCAAACTCATTCACTGTCTGTGACGAAAATTTCTCAACCTCCTGTTGGTTGGGAGTAAGAATAGACTACTGAGACTCCGTACGTTTTTCGTAAAAGGCGAGTAGCAAAGGAAATTGTGGCTTGACTTTCTCTTATTCTGACCAGCTGTAATGCTTTTTAGCGATCAATGGCCTTACATATCCTACAAAGGCTGACAGGCCGTAAAACTGCATCCGTCCATCCATCAATTGTTCTTTCTTTCCCGCCTCCCCGCCTCTGTCTCTGTTTCCGTCGGTCTCTCTCTCTGTCTCTGTTTGTCTGTCTGTCTGTCTCTGTTTGTCTGTCTGTCTGTCTATCTGTCTGTCTGTCTGTCTGTCTGTCTGTCTGTCTGTCTGTCTGTCTGTCTGTCTGTATGTATGTCTGTCTGTATCTCTCTCTCTCTCTCTCTCTCTCTCTCAACGTAGAATGTGTGCTGAAAACTTACCGGAATCCAATGAATTTTATCTTGATGGCTAATTTCATAATCTGTACATTGTTGGGGATAACCACCTGCCTTTATGTATGTATATGCAAACTATGACTTTGAAATAGGCTGGAGGCCTATTCAATAAATCATTCGTTCGTTCGTTCTCTCTCTCTCTTCTTTAAGAGCACGCACACACACACACACACACACACACACACACACACACACACACACACACGTAGACACACTTACACACCTTTTGGAGCCTACATATGCTCGAATGCACATGCATGTATACTCAATAAAACCTCCATTGAAACACAAACATTTACGTACATGCTAAGAAATGAGTGCAAACAAGTACAAACATCACATTCAATCAAATTGTTGCATAGACCACGTAGACGAGAAGCATCCTTGATGAGTCATCTTATTTATCAAATCTCTGGAAAGACACATACACGTATGTACTCAAGCCAGTTGGAGCACTTTTGGCAAACCAAACATTCAGCTGGAGCAGCCACACTTCTCCACTTCCTGACCCCAAATTTCAGAGCTCTTCGAAAAAGAAACACATTCCGTTGATAAATGTATAGTCATGAGTGCGTGCTCGATAAAATGCAGGGAGTCTGGATGATATCTGTTAAATCGAGACACATGGCGGAACATGAGCTGTGCATTAGCGTTCTGGCAGACGGGAGAAATGTTGAGACGTCTAGGCAGAGGGAACATATGGGCCCATTTAGCTCTACTGCCACTTCATTGTGCAGTGTGCTTGTCCAAGTCAGATTACCAGCTTTTAGTCGAGCAAAAAAGTCCCAGGCACATCTCTCCCCATAGTGTCAGCGATCCCGATTAAGAAAGATCGCAGAGAGGAGAGAGAGAGAGAGAGAGAGAGAGAGAGAGAGAGAGAGAGAGAGAGAGAGAGAGAATCAACTATGTTCATTCTATTAGGCTAATGGCCTCTATCGAAAAGTGTGCAACGACAACAATAAACGCTGTACACATGACGCGATTCTCGTGGCATCAAGACTGTTGACAGGTTGTACGAAAGATTACGATTCACATGTAGTGATAGCAGGCAGACCACGTTGAAAAATGAGGCCTGTCTGTTCTGTATATCTGCTGGAGAGAGAGAGAGAGAGAGAGAGAGAGAGAGAGAGAGAGAGAGAGAGAGAGAGAGTCGGGGTAGATGGCGGATGGGGATGACTTTATTGCATGCTTGGTCCCAGTCTACCACAGGTGTACAGGGTGGGTGGGTGATGGTGGAATAGAATGTTGTATTTAATACTGGGAATTAATGGATGAGTTATGATGAAATGGGATCGATGACATGGGTTGGAGAATGCAGCATGAAAAATTGGGCATCGGCTGGGATAATGAAGGTAGAGCGGATGAGGTAGTGTAGCATTGGGTGAAAGCAAAGTGGAGTGGGACGAATGAATTGGAATTTTGTGGATGTGAAATGGAATGGGTGGGTGGAAATGGAATAGACAGGGTGGCATGGTGTGAATAAGGTAGAATGGAGTAAATGATGATGGGGTGGTAGAAGTGGAGGCTAGGGATGGAGTGGGTGGGTAAAATGGAGCAGAATGGAACCAACACCAGTAGCCCAAGCTCCTACCCACACCAGCAGCCCAAGCTCCTACACACCAGCAGCCCAAGCTCCTACCCACACCAGCAGCCCAAGCTCCTACCCACACCACCAGCCCAAGCTCCTACCCACACCACCAGCCCAAGCTCCTACCACCAGCCCAAGCTCCTACCCACACCACCAGCCCAAGCTCCTACCCACACCACCAGCCCAAGCTCCTACACACACCAGCAGCCCAAGCTCCTACACACACCAGCAGCCCAAGCTCCTACCCACACCAGCAGCCCAAGCTCCTACCCATACCAGCAGCCCAAGCTCCTACCCACACCACCAGCCCAAGCTCCTACCATCACCAGCAGCCCAAGCTTCTACCCACACCAGCAGCCCAAGCTCCTACCCACACCAGCAGCCCAAGCTCCTACCCACACCAGCAGCCCAAGCTCCTACCCACACCAGCAGCCCAAGCTCCTACCCACACCAGCAGCCCAAGCTCCTACCCACACCAGCAGCCCAAGTTCCTACCCACACCAGCAGGATAATTCATCCTCTCTCTTTTTCATAGCTGCAGTGCTGTACTTGAATCTGTCAGGGGAGATAACTGCGACGAGCAGTGGCGGGATTTCAGGAAGCACTGACATGATTAAACTAAGGATGCACCTGTCACAAAACGGCAAAGGAAGAATCGCAGTTGCTCTGGAGAATGGTTACCACCCTGACAAGAACCCCAAGGGTTATCCGGGGGTAGATGGGTGGGGGGCGTAGAGGTGGAGGAGGTGGGGGTGGGGGTGGGGGGAATGCCCATGGCCGAGCACTGGCGGTGGTCCTGGAGGGTTGAGATAAGGGAGCCCCTTGAGGTGTCTCCAACGATTACCACGCTGCCTAACTTACAAGCGTCCAGGAAATCGTGCAGGCTTCGAAGATCAAGAAAAAAAAAACGCATGGTGCGTGCGGATCGTGTCCCAAGTCGCCTTGGCGGGGAAAATTCCCGCCTCTTCAGCGCTCCCTGGTGAGCGGATGGCTGCACGAGTGTGGCCGCCATGTCGCCACAAGGTCAAGTGGCGTAGACAGAGCAGAAGGGAGGAGGATCAGCTGGAAAATTGTCGCAGGAGAAACTTTTTGGGTGGGCGTGAGTTGGTGGTCGCATTTGTGGCTCTTTTTGCGAATAGGTGCATCATCAGGTATGGTGTATACGATATGGCGATAAGGTTGGTTCCGAATAAAACTGCTTATTGTGATTGTCTAAGTCTGTGTTTTAAAGCATGCCTGTGAAATATGGCAGAAAAATTGAAGTGCTAACAATTACACACCAAAATTCGATTACTTTGAGTTTGTTGGGCAAAAAGTTAATGAAATCATATATCAGTAATGAAAAGCTGGTGGGTGTTAGTTTTTCATACGGCGTTTTCCCACCCATTGATGGGTGTTGAAACCGCACACTTTTACACCGTGATCATCGGGTCACTCTTATTGTCCTTTTATCTCAGCTCACTGAAGAGCATGTAACCCGGCTCTAAATGAAGGCGCCAAAGTCAGGTACATGTATACTACATTTCCAGCTCAGCCCTCACAGGTACCCGGTTTTACTTCTGGGTGGGGGAGAAGCAGCGTGAGTGGCACACCTTGTTCAAGGATGCAACTGTGGGATTCACGCCGCTTCGAACGCCGCACCCACTGGTCGCAAGCGACTGCAGGTCAATCGATGTAGGGAACACATTATTCGTTTCATTCTTCGTCTTTATTTTTGTAATAGAAAGTAATTACTGCTAAGTTCGTCTTTGATGAGACATGATCACGCAAGCAATGCGCTGCAATCTAAACCTTCAGAGATTGCATTTTTTCTTATTTATTGTAATCTTTCCACGTCAGTGTGTACACGGCAGTATTCAGTTTTGGATTATTGATTTTGGTGTTAGTCGTGTGTTTTTTTCTTATCTATTGAGATTAAATTTGATGAAATAAACTCTGATTTCGAGGGAAGGTGAGGCACAAGAAGGACCACCATTGTTTGACCTTTTCTCCCTTATTGAGGCAGCTTTCTCCCTTGATCTCCCGCTGATCTGGCACCAGCTGACCGACACCAGGAGGCGTTTCGACCCAGCTCCCCCAAACGAGGCGAGAAGTTCTCGGCTCATAAACTACGTCACCTCCTCTTCAGACCTCTCCCTCCCTCTGTCTCGCTGTCTCGTAATGCTGCGTCCTCGCTTGAAGTACAAAGAGGGGGGGGAGAGAGAGAGAGAGAGAGAGAGAGAGAGAGAGAGAGAGAGAGAGAGATAAAGAGATAAAGAGAAAGAGAAAGAGAGAGAGACAGAGACAGAGTGAGAGAGAGAAAGAGAGAGAAAGAAACAGAGAGAGAGAGACAGAAAAAGAGTCAGAGACAGAGAGAAACAGAGAGAAACAGAGAGAAAGAGAGAGAGAAAGAAAGAGAGAGATATAGATAGAAACAGAGTGAGAGAGAGAAACACACAGAGAGAAACAAAGAGAGAGAAACACACAGAGAGAAACAGAGAGAGAGAAACAGAGAGAGAGAGAGAGAGAGAGAGAGGCAAAATCAGAATGGCTCAATGTATACGATTTGAGACTTCTTCAGAAATTGCGCGGTCTTTCCTTGGAGATTCAACGAAGAGGAGCGTGGAAAAGGAGAAGGGATCAGGAAAACGTCATAGAAGTTGAGCCAGGGGAAGCCATGGAGTAACAGGGAGGGAAGAGGAGAAGAGAAAACCAGCGGGATTCGGCCATATTTGGTCGCATCCACCTGCTGCGCATGTCGGGAAGTCTGCCAAGTGACAGGTGTCAGGTACCCGATCCTGAACAAGTTCCGGTTCCCCTCTCTCTGAGCCCTGTACTTTTCCCTTCCAGTGCCCTTTGGGCCACCACTTTGTCCCGTGAATTCATTCTACACAGGCGCGCGCGCGAACACGCGCCACACACTCACACTCACATGTGCGCGTGCACGCGCGTCACACACACACGTGCGCGCGACCGCAAGCATGCACGCACATATACACTCTCTATTTCAACATCCAACCAATGACCATGTCATTTTATTGTTCCACGTTTTGCATGTGTCATATGCTCCACGATCTCGGATTTTTTCTTTCTTTCTTTTGTCTTCTCATTAGACTATCTGCAACCATGTATATACACTAACCGGGAAATCACCTCAAGGCCAAGTGAAAACTCTGCAAGATGCAGATAATTTCCTGCCTTCTATGTATGCCAAAAGATACTGTCATTACTCTCTGTGAGGTGTTCCTATAATCCAATTCTCTTCCCCGCCAGCACCCTATCTTCCCTTGCCTTCATGATGACCTCCTAGGTCCCAGCCTGTTAGGAGCGTCGCTTCGCCTTTACATCTGCCTTTGGCACTGGCCAATTAAAGGCTTCACGCTGAAACCTGGCCATGGCACTAACGAAGCGAACATCCTTGAGGAAAGTCCACATCATTGGTTGTCACTCCCCAAGGAAGCTTGCATCAACACACTGGGTGCGCCCGAGAGATGATTATCCATGTGCTTTGCTCGTCTGGAGAAGAACTTCAACAATGAAGGTGTGGGGTGTGTGGGAATATAGCAGAAATCGTGTTGCAGTCACCAAGAAAAAGAAACGAAAGGGGAAACATGTTCATTTAACGTTAATAAGAATCAACAGATTTCCAGTGTGTAGATAGATCTGCTTGGAAAACGTGGAGATACACCCTCTGTGTCGTTTCTGATTCACAGAGGACAGGCATTTTCAGACCATGGTTCATGTGCAAATTTCAAAGATGTCAAAATTTGAATCGTCTCATGTTCTCCTTATTTGACCTTGCATTATGATATTTGTCTTGACTGTACACCAATATTAGTGTAGATTACGTACAAACAAATTTAAATGTCAAATTATTAGAAATGGATCCCTTATAATTGAATGACATTTCCGCAGAAAGACACGTTCCATTACACCCTGTTCTTTCGTCACCTCGGGCACTTAACCCAAAATTCACGAGTGTTCCCTCTCGTTGTAATTCTGGGACGTCGAGTGGCGAATAAATTCATTACGGCTCTGTCAGTCGCAGAATCAGCAGCACGGCGACGTGAGAAGATGCACATCCGGTGCCAATCGAGAACCTGATCTGTCTCAGTGAATAGCTGTGTAAACGCTATCCCCGGCTAAGAAGACTGTGTTAGCTCCCGCTAGCGTTCCTGTGTTTCAGCTCTGCAAACAGTCCCACACAGAATTGGGGGCCGTTGATCAAACACGACGTGTGGAAGGATTTCAGAAGTAGCCCTGGGGAGTAAACAAACAGAGAAACAACGCGACTTCAACCCTGGGCTCCTACTGGCAACATGATTAGAGAAACAACACCATTGGTTGCTTGGGTGTCACGTGATACTCACGGTCCCCGGGGCCAGCTGATCCGAGTCCACCTGCACCCGCGGCCATGTTTGTTCAAGTCCGGTGACTTCCGGTTGTCCCAGGGGCCCACTCCGACCTAAAGGGCCTTGTTGGCGTCATATCCGGTGCGGGCCGACTCTCTGACCCGCGTGACACACTTCCGCCCTGATATCTTGATTGGATGTGATGTGATGATAGCAGTCTGACATGGGGTACATTCTTCCGTTCTTGTGTCTTGCTCACGACAGGTTGAGTGCTGCAAAGGATGTATGGTTATGTCTCGTACTTTCTGTGCGCTAACTTCCTGAAGACATTTTGAGGAACTCGGGACTGGTCAGGAATGACCCGCTGACAGGGGAGGATGCCTGACAGCTGGATGCAAGCAAGACACTCTGGCCGCCTTGGGATTTGATTTCCTCATCATATATGTCTGTGCGTCCTTTGCAAGCTCATGCATGATTCCATTCTGACGAGGAAGCATCACTGACTGCATTTCAAAATAAAACTTTTACTTACTCTATTCCATCCCAATCCCTTTCGAATGACGATCTTCAACCAAGGTGCGCAGTTTAAAAATTAATGGCAACAAGTAGTCTGTCACGAGCAAACACATACATGCACACCTACGCACAAACACACACGTAAACGCGTATACACACATACACACGTCCACGTGCACGCACACACACACACACACATACACACACGCACGCACGCACAAAGTACACATACTGTTATGCCCGCGTAATTTGTAACTGACAGACGAGTGCATTCACGCAGAGAACATGTTGGCAAACGCACGGACACTGGGAAATGGTTCGAATGGAACCACACTAAGGAAGTGGTTTAATTAAAGGTTAGTTTCAAAGTGTCCACAAGAATCCATGGTAAATATGTTGGTCTTGCACAGCCCAGGCCTGAGACTCAAACTACTTTACTCTTTATTCCCTGATCACTGGACCACTCGATCAGTTTAAACAGATGATAAAGATTTCTTGCAGAGATGAACATTTTCTCAGGGACAAATGCGTCTGTCCATTTCGTTTTCTTTCAACGATATCCGTCTCCAATACTCAGCCACTCCCCACTCCTTTCCCAGTTCTTTTATATGCAGTTGATGTCATCCCCCTCTACCCAGTCCCCCAACCCCTTTGCCTCCCTCCCCCTCCCCCCCTCCCCCCCTCCCCCCCTCCCCCCCCTCCCCCCCTCCCCCCCCCCTCAATTATCAGCATACCCAAGTCTCAAATGTAATCAAGAATCTTTTAAACCCTTAATTAATATACTTCCCGTTATTCTAAAATATATAAGCAGGCTTCCTGATTCTTCATCCAGCCACCAGCCCACCCATTCTCCACTGTACCACTCCATCATCTGCACGTCATCTCTCCCTCCACAATCCCACAATCCCCACCCCCACCCTCGCCCCCAACCCTGTCCCTCAACCCTGTTTGTTTTCGTAGCCCCCGCCTATCAACTATAGTGGTGAGGCAGTGGGGTGTAGTAGACTTCTGCCCGTGAACCCCAAAGAGAGGGACGAGTAGGGAGAGAGAGGTGGGGGGAAGGAGAGCATGAAGGAAAAGAAAAGGATGGTGAAGAAGTATTGGCGGTGGAGGTCAGGGTAGGGAATTCGAAGCTGAAACTGGAGGGGGGTGGGGGGTTTGAGTGTGGGAGTGGAAAGGATAGCCCTCAGGATCAATGAACGTGGAGCTTAGGTAAATAATTAGTCCCTTTCCCCTACATGCTGTCCTGATTAAACGGGGACGGACTTGCCATTAGGAGGGCAGGGAGGGGGCGGGGAGGAGTGAGGGAAAGAGCAGTGTTGTTTCTCCGTGTCCTTGCTGGAAAAAACCCACTGTGTTTTCCCTCCGTCTCCGGACTGGGTGGTCGATGTGTCAAGGCCGAGGCCAGTGCCGTGGCACAGGACAACCCGTATCAAACACAGACACCCGAGAGGCTGCAAGCCACTGCTGTTGTGACACTGCATACACTGGGAACCCTGACGTTTCCGTGCTTTCTGGGCTTGAATGAACATGGTGCGAGTAGGGGACTGATTCAGCAGTTAAGTGTCATGGTGCTAGAGTTAGTTCCTGGCCTCTACACGATAAGCGACAGAATGGCACAGTCCTTGTGGATTTCTTTGAAACAAGGGAAAAAAATCAAGCCAGGGAGTGGTCCTGGGCAAAACGGTCACAAATGAAACTGTCTCATCTCTGATAATATGGAAGCATTTATACAGTTATACTGCCGGGACAGCTTGTTGGCCTCCCACATTAGCTGAAACCACTAGCTGTCAGGTTGTCGGGTTTGCTCCAGTAGTTCAGCCAGGGGCAGCCCTAGGCAACAAACGAGGTTACTAAAGGTCATCGGTACAGAGTCAGATTGTTCAAATCCAAAATCCAACCATGCGTTCAAACCACCCTGTAGGATCGAGTCCAGCCTCCTCACAACAACAAACTGGTCACCAAGGTGACTAGGAGTGTGTGTATATCTAAAGCACTGGTTTTACGTACATTCGCACGACAATTTGTATTTTCCTTAGTTCAGGAAGAAAGTGAATCAGCTGTAACTGCTTCAACATCATTGCAGTAATTTATTTGGAAGATGTACATGTATAGAAAAAGGGCAATATTACGTTCATCCTTTGGTCGTTTTGATCATTAACATCCGTGATGCTACCTGATATGACATCAATTCCAATAACAAGATTACCATTTATCACTGCTACAGCCTGTGTAATGGCAAGCGACGAGAACCGTGGCGACGGACTTCCGGTGAAGACGAGGGCATGCTGGGAACACGTGCAGGCGGCTGTGGCAACCCACAGCGCCCGCGTCGTCAAGCAGGCCAAAATGGCTGCTGCGGTCGCTGTATTGGGATTAAGAGTTATCGTTTCTGATACTGTTGATCACTCAGGGCACTCTGCGAGCTACTGAAATGAGGCCCCGCCCACATAAATTAGCTGTTATGGCGCCGTTATAGTTATGCACAAAGACAGCCTTCGAGTCAACACTTTTGGGGTTGCAAAGTGTCAGAAATCTTACACTGTGCAGAGCAGGTGTAAACAGAAAAGAATTGCATCATAAATCAACATTTTTTTGCTTCATTGGGATCCCATAATTAGCTAGAGGTGCACTTTGCAGTGTACATCACACTGCCATTTCGTGGCATCTGAGTTCTGCCTCACTGGTGTGATCCGTTGCATTATTTAAATGGTGCAATAATTGCACACAAACATGTTCTGTCATATTTGCATGTAAACACAATGACACAGCCATAAGTCCATGAGTAAGAGACATCCATATATTTGTCCACCACGCACCCGATAACACACATGTACTTATCCTCTAGGCTACGTTTCTCGTAGATACGTGGCCTCCGATTATATCAAAGTATCTCCTGTAAGCCTGGCTTCAAATGCAAAGTGCAAATCTCGCATTGAACAAATGCTGTTATTTTTTAACGAGATGATGAGTAATAAAGGGTATAAGTTCTTGTGGTTTTCAAACGTTGTTTTCACAAGGCTTCAGTTTTGGCGTGTATATTCAAAGCGAAAGCCGCTCGATACCTCGTCTGCAGCATGAATGTTGTGTTGTCTTTGCCTTTTGGGGGCTGTAACGGTGATACAAACATGTTCCGTCTTAGCTATGGCATATGTGTCGTATTGTGTTTCACACAGAAAAACTAAGCGTATAGAAGTAAATACCTTTGCTGGTCGTTGAACGTTTCCAAAAGGAGAAAAGGTGCCAAAAACGAAACTTTGAGTCATACACTCTTTGTTAATGTGCAACGACCAATAAAGGTGTTTCCTTTATTACTTTTTGTTTTCCCTTCATTCGACGTTCCGGTGGTCACTTTATCTACTTCCTACTCAGTGTTTCATTCAGAGTTTGAGTCAGATAAATGGATGGATGGAGAGGGAGGGAGGGACGAACGGATGGACGGACGGACGGACGGACTGATTAATAGATGGATGGATGGATAGATGGATGAATAGTCAATTAATAAGTACGTGGATAGATGGATGAATAGGTCAATGAATGAATACATGTATAGATGGATGGATGGATGAATGGATGGATGGATAGAGGATTGGCTGGAATGATGGATAAACTGATGGACGGATGGGTTTTAACGGCCCCACAGCCAGTGTAGCTTACGTGAGGCATATCGACATTCCTCAATCGTCATTTGTGGTTAGACTATGAACAAGCCATGACTCTATTTCCCATGTGATTTGCCTGCTCTTGCCCATGAGCGACAGGGGTAGTTAAGGCTAGCGGTCAACACCGTGTTCCAACGAAACTATGTCCATTGAGTGGGCATGTACATGTACGTGTGCTTTCTTTGTGTTCTCTCCGCAGAGGCAGTTTCGGCAGTATCTTCCAAACCTGAAGATGATATGCTAGTTTTGACGAAACTTTTCCAGGTTCCATTGACATCCTGTTGTTGATCAATTTACACATTTTCTACTGCCTTTTATGAATATAACATACACTCGAAGCACAGAAAGGATATAAACCAACATTTCATACTCTCAAACAATAACAAATTATCTGCGATTTTCATTCGCTAAAGCAGGAATGGGGAAAATGAGTATCGTTATTAAACTTATATCTGATGTACAAAATGATCCGTGCATGATAACAATGAATTCGTGATAGATAAATATAACCAAACCTGAACAGTGAAAAAAACCACACGCTAAGTATCATCAGACAAAATTATATTACACACATAATTTTGAATACACATTTTCATTTGTTCGTTTAAAGAACAATCCATGAAATGCTCAGAAGAATGATCAAAACTTAAATATAAACTATAAACATAGATGCAAATAACTCCAGAATCTCTTGCATCGGCATGGTCCATGTCCACAACATCGGATGTATCAACGTCATTGGTACTTGCAATGCCTCGACCACATTATTTCGTTTCAACTCAACAGCTCAATGCAGCCCTAAACAATGCAAATAACTTATTGTGTACATTAGACGAACGAACACATCTTTAAATTCCACAAGAATGGCCTCCGCTTCAGAAACGCAACCTACGGATGATGTAGCTGCTAAGAATATTGAATAATAAATTTGGCAAGACGATTCTGCGCATTTCCAGGCCGGATCAACGAAAGTTTATACAGTCATTGCCATTAAAAAAAAAGCTTTCAGGGCATTTATACATGTATGAGCGTATACTATCATTTCAGATAAAACGACAGTGTTCCCCTACCATAGGAGTTGTACACGATTTCGGAGCGCTTTTCAGTCCTTTCTTTATGTACAAGAATGTTTGATCCAGAGATATCGCGTGGATTTATCAACTGAGATTCCAATGTGAATCTGTCGCAGCTTATAACACAAAAAGAAAGTTGTTGACGAAAGGCTTCACTTGATTGACGTGATGACTTTGTATGCAATCGTGCAAACACTATCGGTGAGTAAACGCCCAGAACGTTTACCTTTGACAAAGAAGTCTGGAAGATGCCTTGGAACTCAGTGTCTGCGCCGGTAGCATTCACGAACACCGTGCATTTTACGTAGTAGCATATTTCACATGTACTACGATAGTCACGTGTCATACAAGTAGTACATGTACACGCATGATTCCAGATATCACCTCATCAAACTGTGACGTTTTATTGATACACGAAAAATTTACTTTTGACCTTCACTGTGATATGGTTTCACGTTTCAAAATGTTTGCATACTATCTGTCATTGCAAAACACTGTTATCTATCTGTGTTGTTTGCTTACCCTTTATTCTCATTAATGACATACTTGACGACGGTCGATGTGGTTTGACAGCATTGCAATTTTGAAGAGTTACGTGTATTGACCTGTGCTCTGATCACCGGTCTGTAAGAATACCCCTTGTGACAGGCGTGCTTGTCTGCCACGTCCCTATAGAGGCCTGTCTTTCTGCCTTACCACGCTGGGCTGACCATCATGACGAGGGACCATGCCCATTAAAGCCGGACACCGCTGCGACTGACGATTGAGGATGGATGGCCCTCTAACTAGGGACGATACCAGGTTGGGTGGCCTTGGACGATATGTTCGGTTCTCACTAGCGACTGCCCTAGACGTCTATTCATCAAGCGGCAGAATGTTCTGTCATCACGCCCGCGCTTAAAGTCTAAATCTGAGCATTGCTCATTCGGTACACAAGTGATTTGCGATATGATGTACAACAGACTGAACGCTTGGACATGGCTCAAACGAGCGAGAGAGAGAGGGAGAGAGAGAGACAGACAGACATACGGACAGACAGATAGACAGACAGACAGACAGACAGACAGACAGACAGACAGACAGACAGACAGACAGACAGACAGACAGACAGACAGACAGACAGACAGACAGACAGACAGGCAGACAGGCAGACAGGCAGGCAGGCAGGCAGGCAGACAGGCAGGGAGAGAGAGAGACAGAGAGAGAGAAAGAGAGAGAGAGAGAGAGAGACAGAGAGAGAGAGACAGAGACAGAGACAGAGAGAGAGACAGAGACAGAGACAGAGACAGAGACAGAGACAGAGACAGAGAGAGACAGAGAGAGATTAAGAGAGAGAGAGAGACAGAGAGAGAGATTAAGAAAGCGAGAGAGAGAGAGAGAGAGACAGAGAGAGAGAGAGAGAGAGAGAGAGAGAACTGACTGACTGAACAAATTTAATGTGTAGGCCACCGGCCTATTACATTGGGAACGCGGACCACGAAATTGAAACGCGAACAACTCGATCAAAGTCATCAAAACCGGCACCCAGTTTTGGAAAGCACGATTTGCACGTAGGACGAGTGTCTATTATCACCAAAGTCATTTTTTACTTGCGGACCGTCTAGACAGTTGTCTTGGCGGCGGCGTCCGGCGCTTCTGAGAGAGTGAGTGAGAGAGAGAGAGAGAGAGAGAGAGAGAGAGAGAGAGAGAGAGAGAGAGAGAGAGAGAGAGAGACTCGCGGCAAGGAGATGAAAACGTCCTCCTGTCCTGGCGGCTATAGACAGAGTGAGGCGACCAAAGAACAGCCATCCTCATTTTTAAAAGTCAAATGCTGATCCGGTGTTGGTGTGAGCACATTGGGTATAGTGTTAGATTATTTCAATCCGAAACGTTGCTGTTCTGCTCGAAAGATGACAATCGCTTAGTGACACATTTACAGTAACCTCATTATCCCTAATAAACCGTGAGTGCGGCATTGACAGGATTTACTGACATTGGCTATCTCATCTTCTTTTCTAGAACTTACCCCTTAAAAAAACAAGAGCTTTTCCTACAGCTAAAGCAAAAGTTTAATCGATATTTTGCTGCACAAACGCGTTTTATCTTGGAGTGTATTCTTTGTTCCTACGGGTAAAATCATTTAAACGCAAGAAGATATGGCGGAAGCACAACAGGTGGATGTACAGGGGACGGAGGAGAAGCAGGATCAGCATCGGGAAGCTGCAAAGGCAAAATCTGCCCGATACGGTGGCTGTGTGGGACTTGACTCCATAGATGTCAATTTGGTTTCCGGCGACGGGCACGAGTTCTTAGTAAAACGGGAAAATACCCCGATTTCGGAACCCCCCACAAACATGAGCAGCGGACCAGGTCCGACCTCTTGATATGTTGTGTTGAGTTTTGACTGCGTACAGTGTTCTTAAAACATTGCAGGCGTATGTCCATTGTAAAAAGAGAGCGTATTTTGATTTCAAAAGTCAATACTTACGCGATGAGAGATTCAGAATTGGTGATAACTTTATTCCTGTAATTTTGGATGTCATAGAGTTGTGTGAAAGCCCCAGAAATCTGAATTCATTGTACAACGAGAAAATGATATCATTTCCGAATCCCGGACAAACAAGATATGCAGGCAGAAATTTGTTATTTTGGTTTTTGATGTGTAAATTTTATGGCAAGTAGTAAAATGCGCCCAATCATAACAATTGATTTGTTTGCGCAGTGAAAATATCCCGATAATTTCTGCTACTTTCAGCGAAATTTGATTAAGCGAAAACTATCAGCTGCTGGCAAGTAGCAAAGTTTGGCTTTATGTTATAATGTTTGTATCGTTCATTGCTCCGCAAGGAAAACAACTGTAATGCATTGTCAAAAGCGTAGCTCCAAGGCAATAAAAGTTACATCAATCAGATGTTCTCTTGAGATCGTTTCTGCAGGAAGTAATTAACATTTCAGTTCCCTTATTTTAGGTCGAGTCAAGGAAAATCAGCCGAATGAGATTATACTGCATCATATCCCGTGAGTGAAATAATTCTTTCATGGCTTCCACTTTGGACATACTTCTAAGTGCATTTTATGCAGACTGTTTTAGACTTTTTTGGACATGTTTTTAGCGTAACCACTCAGGTGACATAATGATTTCCGCATAATGTTTTCCTCGACTAGAATGATGCAGTCCGGGTTTTTTCTGCTTCCTTCAAACGTTTCTTTTCAACCTGCAAGAAGCTGCTGAGCTTTATAGCCACTGGTGGCAATGACGAGATTTATTTCCCACATTTATTCCATTGCTCTTCCTTCTCCAGCCCGTCTTCTTCCTTTTGCAATCTGCATTTCTATACTTTCCTGGAACGTGTGTCTACTTTTTATTTCTGATATGGGGCACGATACCACTCCCAAACAAAGTTTTCCCATTTCATCTGCCGCATCGTTATCAAATGAAGTTGGCTGTGTGTTACTGATTAGTCATTTGAACAGAGTAACCCTTTTCCGATTTGACACATCAAAGAAAAAGTTGTGATGCTAGTGCTCCCTTGCTTGTATGAGGTGTGAAGCTCATGTTTAACTCCAACCTGTCGACGCTAATGCCTAGCTTTTTGCCCCTGAACAGATCACCTTGCGAGGGAAGAAAGGTTTAGAAGCCTCGCTACTGTGATCGTAATGCATCCCGTGGACTATTAAAAACACACATGGATACACTAAAGCGGAGCAGGTTAAGCGTGACTGATCTTGGTTTTGCTCTCTGCGTTTTGCAGGTCCCGCGTCTTGCGGAGGGTTTGCGTGTATTGTGGCTTCAAAGATCACCACGAAATCAAACGTCAGGAGAAGCTGGATTTTCCAGTTGCGACAGGCGACGCCTTTGAGTTGGCACTGGCCGAAAACGTCCTCCGCATCTGATGGTCTTCCTAGACTTGCATCCCTGATGTGGCTGTCCTTTTCTTGCATGTTCAGACCTCTTTGTATCCGTCTGTAGTTGTCCATTCCAGTTGTTAACCACTTCATCCATCGTGACGGAGACGCTCATCATCGCGCGTACATGAGTCATATAAATATGAAATTCTACTCAGTGTGTCATGCGTTCATTTCTCTCAGGAAAATATGGGTTATGTCTTTATTTTCTTGGCTG
This sequence comes from Theodoxus fluviatilis, assembly GCA_034096865.1. NCBI lineage: Eukaryota > Metazoa > Mollusca > Gastropoda > Cycloneritida > Neritidae > Theodoxus > Theodoxus fluviatilis. The sequence continues at coordinate 132,755 of JAWQFJ010002339.1, forward strand.
TTTCTAATGCCAACATTGTAAATCTTTCATCGCCCTTTCGTAGCTAAAAATCCATCTGGCAATTAGTTGTCACACATGCAGTGTCAAAAAACCTTGGCAGGGAAATTCAAGATATTTAGTTGATGAAATAAAAACGTCTCATTAGGCTTTAGCCACGGCATTAACATTCAGCTGAGTACGATTTAAAGCCTACCTTTGATTTCCACCGTCCAATAGCTTGCCAGCCGCGTTAAGAAGTTCTGCATCACAGCTAACGCAACCGCAACCATCACAAAAACACTGCAAAGGCAAGGGAGGGGGGGGGGAGGAATCGACTGTGTGCAGCCGACGTACTTTTATCTATTTTCAATGCTACCCCAAGGTTCATAAACACATTTAAAGTAAAGTAAAGGACTTGTCAAGGAATATATTCCTTAAGCCCACAATTCATGTTTTGATGATCATTTACAGCATCACAGTCCACGCTGAAGTACAAGTCAGGATTGATAGACATTAAAGACGTAATGTACAGTCTGTGCGTACAAACAAACAAAAATGAGAAAACGTGGAAATATCTAGTGTGTTTAAATATACATGACGTATCAAATAAGAATACTGATCATTTTAATCTTTATGTTCTCTAGCCGAGGCTCTAATCTTCATGCCCGTTGAGCAGAGGTCAAAACTAAGCTCCTCGTGATTTCAAAAGTTCGTGCTTGCCACGTTTAACCTATGGGCTCAGCTATGCACAGCTAATCAGCAGATCTTACGCAGTCCAGGCAAAGTGTCCTTGAAGAGGGACGAAATGCATGTGTGCTCCGCGTTTGACAATCGCCTCGTGATCAGCGCTGGACACAAGCACGATGAACTGAGACTCTAGTCCCTACTAGGGTCTGCAACGAAGCTGGTAATCAGGAGTATTTGCCGCTGGTGCTCTTTCGCGCGGAGAAACCAAAAAGTGGTCTCTGGTCAGTACAAATTGGCTTCAGAACGCAGTGAGAGAGTACCAAGAGGTGTTCATTTTTGTTATGTTTGCCAGTGCTACCGTGGCAAAGTGATCGTTTATTGTCGCAGTATGCAGGCATGAAGTGACGAAGCTAGGTTCGAGCTTGCAAGCAGATGTAACTAAATAATGGCGTGGATCGGTGTAGTGTAGACTGTAGTGCTGTTGAATACTAGGTCTCTCTCGTTCTCAGCATTTCTGCTGCAGGAATGCAGTGCATGATTATTGAACAGAGCTCGCGCAAACTACATTGACTCGTTAAAAATATCATTAAATGCACTCGCATATTCATTGTTGTTGTTGCTGTCCTCCTCATGTTTCCGTGTTCGTCTTTGTTTATCCTTTTTGTTGATGTTACGAATAGACCCATCGTGTCTCCTTACGCGAAACGTGAAAAAGTTAAACAGGGCATCAAGGCTTGACTCGCCCTTAGTCTCATTTGTTCCAGTTATGCTCTAGTTATTGGCATTAACTAACTGTTAGAGGCTAATAAGCAGTACAGCTCCATTATTTCGTTCATTCATTCATTCGTTCGGTCGGTCATTATGTATTTATTAATGCATTCGTTTGTTCGTTCATCCCCATTGTTTGTGTTGCACTCCTCTCTGCAATATCTTGATGTACGGGGGTTCTCCTGGCTTGCGCTAGGAAGTTGAAGTGACAGACTCCGGTGATCGTTTCCAATGAACTTTATTCACGCACTGACCTCTACAGTGGTGAAAATCAGCAACAGCAATTCGTATAGCGCTCACACAGCTTCACTCTGCTTACAGTACTGCAGAGGCTCGCTAGCACACAGCAGAAACTCGCTCTGTACAGGGTCAAAGCTCTCACCTTTAACTCTGTCGTATCTGCTGCTCTCCCCCCTCTCACTCGCTTTCGCTCCTTATATACCTTTACACAATTTCTAGAAATTACCAGCACATTATCGCATTTACTCCCACATTCCTAACTGCGACGCGACTGACTTACTGTGTCACAACAAGCTAATATTAGCCTAACTCGGTCGCGCGCGGGTCAAGGCCGTGACCTGACTGGTAAACACGCCTGCGACGGTGCCAGTAGGTTCGAGAAAACGTCACAACATAGCTCCTCCCCTAAAGACCGAAACGACCTCGTCGGTCTCACTACATATACGACTCCATCACTAAATTTACAAAACACCATAAACTAACACCTCAAAAATACACAACTAACAACAACATCATCATCAACAACAACAACAAAATACCGGGAAAGAGTCAATCCGCAGTCCAGGTAGTTCAAGAATGACAAAATGAGTGGCATAAATGCAGAAACCTGACACATGGGCGTAAGCTTCCTTGCGGTAGCATCTGCCCAGTCCATGGGGTCAATGTCTGCATGACCACTGTCCATACTGTCACTGAAAATAAAGAACTCCTCACAGGAAGCGAGAGGGGCGCGTCACACGTCGCCCTCGCCGCGTATATGTATGTACGTAATCAGGGGTCGCTCCATCCACGCTCTCGTCTTCCGAGGAAGGCCCTGGTACAGTGTCTCTCTCTGTGGGCTCGTCGTCGGTCGGGTCAGGGTGACGTCGTGGCGACTGCCACCAGTCCGGCGGTAGTTCTCCCTGGTACTTCCAGAGACGGGCACGGTTCACGTAACGTCCTCTCTGTGGCCGGGCAAGCTTGGTGGTGCATCCCTTCTCAGCCCGTGGGTTGGAGTACCACGGTGCAGTGCCATCAGGAGAGATCTGGTGATAGGCCTTGCGGTCGTAACCAGTCTTCATTCCGTCCACGCTCCGCTGCAGGTGTGTCCTTGCGGACTTTCCCACTGCCTGCAGCATACCCTGGAGCGGTTCCACACCCTGGGGCACGTCACGGGGGATATCCACCAATGGCCTGGCGACCACTGCAGAACTGTCAGTCTTGCTAGAGCCACTACGGCGACTGTGGGGTCTTGTCTGTGAGGCACAGATGGCACAGCGCCGACACAAGTTGCGAACGGACTTGTGTCGACCAATCCAAAAGTACCGCTCACAGACGCGTCGGTACGTCTTCTGCCTTCCGAGGTGGCCAGCTGCTGGGTCATCGTGTACCTGTCTCAGCGCTTCCTCCTGCATGGCTCTCGGCAGAACAGGGAGAAGGCGGCAGGTTTCTCCCTTCTCGTCCATCCACTTTCTGTACAGCGCTCCATCCGTCAGCTGCAAGGCATCCCACTGGGTCCAGTATGCCTTGGTGACAGGGCTGGTAACGGCGACCTTCCTCCAGGGTGGGCGGACAGGCCTGTCCTCCATCCAGCGGATGATGGGCTGCAGGTCCGGATCCTGTCTCTGTGCGACTGCCAGAGGCGTCTCTTGAGCGGCGATCCGCCTCAACGCACCCGAGGGCCGCAGTGAAGCATTCCCTTCACCCCCAAGACCCTTCAACTGCACGTGGTGCCCATCAATCAGCAGGAGGAACTGTCCCCAGTCTATAACACAGCAATGCTTCTGCAAAAAGTCTATCCCCAGGATGACGTCATCTTCTATATCGGCGATCACGAAGGGGTGAGAAATAACAAGTTCACCGGCCTTCACCTTCACTGTCACGATGCCGTGCACAGGGATCGGTCTGTGCATGACGTCAGTGAGCACCATCGCCGATTCCTCTCTTCTCTGGAAGGGGTACAGACCAGTCTTTATCACAGAAATGGTCGCTCCTGAGTCGATCAGTGCCTGATGACGGTTGCCGTTGATGTGCACCTCGATCGCCGGCCCTCCTGGGTCTACGCGGACACCCTTCAACCGATGACTGATGCGATGTGGGGCGGTGGAGGCAGGGGACGCCGGGCTATGCCCCTTAAGCCCGGCGCAGCCTAGTTTTCCTGCGCTGTGGTGGTTTTCTTCTTTCCCTGTGGACAGTGGCGAGCGATGTGGCCTGTCTTGTCGCAATTATAGCATCTGATCTGCCCTTGCTGTCCGTCCTGACGGAAAGAGCGGTTTTGCATCTTCTCCAAGAACTCCGCCATCAGCTGGCGAAACTGGTTCAGAGAGAGAGTGTCGCCGTCACCCTCCGACTTCTCCTGGCTGCCAATGGCTCTGATCCTATGAGGGTGAGGTGCTCGCTGGGTCGCTTCCTCGCGTTGAGCGATAGCCTCGACACGGAGAGCGGTGTTGACTGCTTCCGCCAAGGTAGAGGGAGCCAACACCTGTACTTGGCGTTTCGCTTCGTCGTCGGCGAGGGCATCTATAAACTTCTCCCGGGCCAAATCGTCGATTGCCTCCCTGTTAAACGCAGGGTGCGCTCGCCTCACCAGCCTCTCGATGTCAGCTGCCAACTCGATGAGTGATTCTCCCTTCTTACGCTTTCTCGTGTAGAGTGCTGCCTTAGCCTGGTCTGCGTTTCGGGAATCTTGAAACCTGTCACGGAGGGTCCGAACGAGGGCAGTGTAGTCATTCCTGCCTTCGGGTGGGATGGTTTCCAGGACTGTCAGCGCTTGTCCCGTCAGGCTGGAGATGAGAAAACTCGCTTTCTCCCGCTCTCCCCAACCGTTGATCTGCGCGGTCACCTCGAACTGAATGTGGTAGGCATCCCACGGTGCCTTCCCGTCGTACGTTTGTGGCCGCTGCACTGGACGACCGGCTGGGGGGTATGCCTCTTCCTGGTTTGAGAAGAATGGTGACGCCTCGGCTCGCAGTTGCTTGGAGGCCTGATGGTTATCTTGGGTGTAAAGTCTGGCTGGATAAGGGGAGCTTGCTTTTGTTTCTTCTTTCTCTTCCAGCTTTCTCTCCAGTCTGCAGATGACGGTGTCGAGGCGGG